>JAOWCC010000019.1:48849301-49043913 GCA_030867875.1 Actinernus sp. WN-2022
AAGAGCATCTTTAAGCCCCTTAAGCAAATTTGTCCTGATACTACCATCTTTATTGAATAAGGTAGTGGACGATTTTTTACCCCTAACTCGCACTATGACTTGATCCTTATCGTTCATGGTTGCATCTAGCTTACTTTGCTCAACATTTGGGAACTTAGTACGGATTCGGTCCCAGGCTTCATCAAATCGATCAGAATTTTCGAAGTCTGTTACTTCTGACCCGCCGCTTGGCCCAGCATCATCTCGATTGAGCAATTCTATATACTCAGTTGGGCTACTTCCCCAGCTACCCCGATTGCCCCACAATTTTGCACGTATGCTTTTTATTGGATTTCCGAATCTACGCTTAGCTCTTTTCCACCAATCCACTTGTGCCTCCTTATCACGCGGTCGCATTGACTCCCATTCTTCCTCAGTAAGCTTATTCACATCAGCGCTACCTTCTTCGGTCGTAGGATCAAAGTCTACCACTTCCACTTCCATATTGAACGTTTATATGTCATATCCTATTAGTATTGACCATATATTCAATATCAGTTGATGAAACAAACATGATATCATCAAATCTCCATCCGGACTATGCTCCTAGAGAAGGTAGATCTCTCAAAACCAGTCGTGTTTTCCATCGTGTAACTTTCACCCCTTCTTCGGCCAATCCAGGGGAAACTTTGATTGTTGATGTTCCCACAATAGGCGAAAATAGGCTTCTAGTATACCTGGTAGTCTAGCACTAAGTGCCAATATCGCTTTATCTGGTGGTCATGCCAACAACCGTTTGGTGGCAAACGTTGGACGTTGCTTAGTCTCAAAGCGAGTTGTAAGAATGGGCACTACTGTCTTAGAAGATTGTGGTCGGCCCGATCTACAGCAGGTATATAGTGATCTCTACCTATCTGACGTAGAACGAGAGAATCGCATAGAGCAGGGCATTCAATCCGTCAATGTTAATAAACTTCGCTCGAACGCTGGTGATAAAGACACCTCGAATGCAGCTGATATTGCGACACTGGTTGCATATGGTAGCGTGTATAAGATACCTATCGAATACGAGATTCTCACAACTTATGGTGTCTTTTATTCGCACGCGATTCGAGACAAGACGTCCTTCCATTTGACGCTGGCACCAGCCACAGACGTCATAGTAGGATCTGACAGCACGAAAGTAGGCACATATAAACTCTCAAACATTGAGCTTGAATATGAAGTCATTGAAAGCTTCGATCTTGCAGTGCAGGCTAAGGGTGTATACGACAGTGGCAAAGCCTTCCTGTACAACCATACTGAGTACTTCAAAACCGTCTCAGTCAACCAAGTAACTGACACACTCATATCTGAAAGCATTAAAACGTACTTCGTCTATCTTTCAATGGTATCCTTCTTCTCTTTGTTGATCCGCATGCGGCAGGCGCCAGAGACAGTGAGAAGTTTGTAAATCCAGGTATCACCAAGGTCGAGGTACACGTAAACAGCATACCAAACGCTCTCTATTCTTTTGGTATGTTACCAAAGGATTTATGGAAGTCAGCAAATAATTGGTTTTGTGGATTGACCTATGGGTCACTACACGCTACATCTATGACACATAAGAAGTTCTTCGAGAACAAGTTTGCTGTACTCATCGATTGTCACACTTCTCAAAACAGTAGAGTTCATGGGGATGGTCTTGCCCAACTAGATACGGGAGCAAATATTCGTCTGCGGATTCATCGCACCAAAGGCACAGGGACTTTGAATATGCATATATTCGTGCTTTCTGATGCACAGGCAACTATTGAACAGGGGATGTTGCAAAATATTTATAATTAATGTGTCCATTAATTGATGGATACATCGACACTAATGGATATATTAGTAGAGCAAATGCCCTTTAACGCATTGATAATTGGCCCCACAAACTGTGGAAAGACTCAGTTTATAGTCGATCAGTTGCGGGGTCCATTTCGTTTTAAGTTCGATTATATCGTGTTGATTTGCCCCACCTATCATCACAATAAGACCTATCAAGGTTTCGGCAGTGGAGATCCACGCTTCATTCGTATAGCGCCTTCTCAGAATGCTATAGATGCCACCCTGCGCGAATGTGCTTGTTTATTCGAAGGAACAAACACGCTTATTATCCTTGATGATTGTGCCGCAAGTAAGGATGTTAAGGGAAGGACCGATAAACTATCTGACTTAGCCTTTTCTGCACGCCACATTGGTATTTCAATTTGGGCATCGGCACAAACGCAAAAAAGTATATGCAAGGACTTTCGTGAAAACTGTGCAATCGTTGTGGCATTTCGCATCGCAAGTGCGCCGGGATTAAAGGATTTGTTTGATGACTACGGTGCTGGCATATCACTAGATGACAAAAATATATTTATTTCAGAACTTGAGACTAAGTTTGCACATATATGCTTCTGTTTGCGATATCCATTTTCCACCGTATTGGAGATACCTTCACCTGTTCTATGTCAAGGCACATTGAAGTAAAATGGATGAAGAATTTAACGATGTAATAATTGGTATACTAAATGAATCCTCTGAAACAAGCAAAACGGATACGTCGGAAGCCAGCTGCTCGTCGGATACATTGGCTGACCATCGTTAAGCACTTGCGATTTTAGCCGCGACTGGTACAACAAAGGAATACCTCGGAAAATCGTACTCTCTAGGAGATATCCATAGATTATCTGATACGAATGTAAAACTACTACATAGAAGGTATCAGGCCGTTGTGGCTCAACAAGTAACAGGTTGTTTAGTCGATAGTACGATGACCCTAGCTACTCGCGTAATTGCGCACTTTTTACCTATAGATTCCCAACCAGCACTACTAAAGGACTTAAAAGAAGATCGTATAGTTCGCAACGAAATCTCTTCTTTGGCCTCAGGGGCGTTAAGGCATGGGTCTCCAATATGGCCGCCGCAAATCAAGAGGGGGTGGTCTATCTCTTTGTGCTTGTGAGTTTATATTCTTGACACGTTGACAGATTTGATAAAGTAACAACCTTAACACATTTTTGTGACAGTTTCCATGGAAATGTGTAATGTGACCTTTGAACTTTAATTTTAAGAAAAATTGGGAAAAGCCTCCTGGAGGTCGGTAAAAGTTGTTGATATAGTAGATATTTTCATGCAAATGAATCGAGGTTAGTGCGCACTTCGGTGCTCCAATTTGAAAAGTTGGTTATTATTGGAATGTTTGTTAATTCGGTGGAAAGTTGAGGATATCAAATTTCATATTTGCCTTAAATTGCCTTCCCCTTAAAATAACCAACTTTTCAAATTGGAGCAGGAACATGTGCACTAACCTTGATTCACTTGCATGAAAATACCCACTATATTTACAACTTTTACCGACCTCCAGGAGGCTTTTCCCAATTTTCCTTAAAATTAGAGTTCAAAGGTCACAAAACACGTTTCCATGGAAACTGCCACAACAAGGTATTAAGGTTGTGACTTTATGGAATCTGTAAAAGGGCCGAGACTATATCTCACAAGCACAAAGAGATAGACCACCCCCTCTTGATTTGCGGCGGCCATATTGGAATAGTTTGAGACCCATGCCTTAATGCCCCTGAGGCTGGCTTGTTGTCTCTTAAAGCAGGGCGCTTCGTAGCCCTAGCTAGTGCTATATTCCATGTATCTAACCACATAGAAGTTGATCCCTCGTCGTATTCGGCAAGTTCGTCATCTTCCGACGCAGTAATTGAAGACACACCAACTATCAATATACGTCACGAAGTGAATGATGTCGGAGCGTCAGAACGAAGACGTAGAAAAGAGAGCGGTCATTCATAACTTATCGCAAGAGTTGTCGCAAGTAGAAGAAGAGTTGGAAACATTAAGCAGCAATAAAACCCCTTACTTGCTTTCCGCAGTCGGACTAGCCATAGCAACGCTAGGGTTTTCATATATTGGCTACCTCTCGAAGGTAAGACGGAACCTCTTAGATGACTGGCACGATAAGCGTCGCACTATGGCAGCGCTGGCTACCCCACAAGGCGATCTCGAATCAGCGGCTACTCCGGTAGCCTACAACTGTGGGTGGGACGACTCAGCAGAATACCTTCGCAACCTAGAACGTGCTATAGCTAGGTCAGAAATTGCTCCATCTAGGTCAGCAGTGACCCCCTAGGTCACAAGCCACATGCACCTAGTTCAGTAATTAATTCACCAATTAATCCACCAATTACTCCACATAGTTCAGTAATTACTCCACATAGTTCACCAATTAATCCACCAATTAATCCACCAATTACTCCACCTATTAGCGATCCCACAATCGAAGTCATGTCACTTACAAACGTACAGCAAGATGGAAGTGGATCCTCCGAATGACCTCATAACAAAAGAACCAACTACGTCTAAAAAAGAAAAAAAGAAAAAACGCGTTGCTGCCAGTAAAGCCATAGCACAAAGAATAAAACTAGCTAAAGACGACCTAGCCAATGCCTCATCGGCGGTGCCGGTGGCACCGGTACGTCGTCCCGACTGTCGGGATGATGATCCAAGCTGGATAGCCAACAACATATCGGCTAACACCGCACTTGCGGCAGTCGGAGTAAGCATAGCGCTGGTGGGTTTGTACTATCAGTATATGCGATTTCGTCGGGACGACACTAAGCGTGTTGCTCCATCTTGTCGGGACGACACTCCGCAGGCAGCTCCGCTGCACCACGATCGGACTAATACGTGTCATTCATCCGTCGGGGACACCGAAGAAATCGCCACCAAAGGTAACAACATTAAAACTAAAGGTATGATATAGCATTTGAAGCCATGCCATAGGCCATGTATTATCGATGATACTTGCGATATAGCATTATGGTTGAGAACAAACTTATGAAAACATTATCAGACGCAGCTATATTAGTTGGACTTGCGGCAGGTATCGGCTGGGTCGGAAAAAGTCATCAAAGAGCCTATGACTAGTGATCCTTCATCTAACGTTTTAAACTACGCAAAGTGGGTAGCCGTGTTGTCTGGTAGCCTTGTTGCTAAGAAATACCTCGAGGACAAGAAGTATTTACCGCCCATCGAGTAACTGGTTCGTCGCAGCACAGCTGCCTGCGAGGCCATGGCAGGGGTGGCACTAATTGCCGCAGTTGCTTTTTCTCTAGCGGGCGTTGGCGCGAGGTACGGTGCCAAATACATCGGGAAAGCGGCTGTTGGAGAAGATGCATTTTCTGCAGAAGCAGAAAGGCACGATAGAGCTATGGAGAAGTTCAATGCCGATATGGCCGCCTACGACAAACAACGAGAAGAACGACTAGAAGCAATAGCCAACTGGAACCACTGGAAAGAAAACAACGTACATGTTTCGGTTACGAATCGAGTCTATGTGATGCGAAAACTCCAAATGCTTAAGTTAGCACATGAAAAAACGAGAAGACCTAGTTTCTCTAAATATTATCGGCCATCTAGTTCGAAGAAAACTGCCGAATTGGCGGCCGTAGGTGGTGGGGTGTTTGCGGCTGGATATGCTGTAAGCCGATTGCTATAATGTGTTCCTCGAGAAAGAGAAAATTACTAGGTAATTACTAGATTACTAGATTACTACTATATAACTACTATAGGTAATTACTAGATTACTACTATACAACTACTAGGTAATTACTAGATTACTACTATATAACTACTAGGTAATTACTAGATTTCTACTAGGTATTCACGTAGTAATTTTTTCTGCATGTTGAAGTTTGGTGGGATACGTCCTATATCGGTTTCGTTTTAGAAGCCATGGACGAACCAAAGGAACTGGCAAAGGTATTTGCGAATACTTACTATAGTCCTCAAGGCTATTGGAAAGGACTCGCGGCAATCAAACATCTTGCCACTGCAACCGACATATCTTCGGATATGTCTGCCACTGCAACAAATATATCCGAAGATATGGCTCAGATGTGGCTGGAAAAACAAGCTATATGGCAGATCTATTTGCCAGCACCTCAATATGTACCACGACCTAAATTCAATGTCTCTACGCCAAACGAGGTTCATCAAGCTGACTTGCTCATTCTTCCACATGATACCGCTATTGCCAGCAATAGACGTGGGCGAACACAAAAACTATATAAATATGCACTCACAGTCGTTGACGTAGCATCCAGATACAAAGAAGCCGAGCCATTAGCCACTAAAGAAGCTAAAGAGGTTGCTGCGGCATTTGAGCGAATCTGTAAGCGAAGTCCACTGACATGGCCAAAACATTTACATGTCGATCCAGAGCGCGAATTCATGGGTGCTGTTTCTCCGCTGTTGGCCAAGCATAAAGTTTCAGTAAGGCGTGGAAGTGTGGACATTCACCGTGATCAAACAATCGTTGAGCTATTCAACCGAACACTATCCGAAAGGCTATTTGGACATCAATATGCCCAAGAAATGGTGCTTGCTTCACAAGGAAAGGACGAGAGGTCAGTAGAATGGGTCGTTCGTTTACCTGAGGTTGTCAAAGCTTTGAACAATGAAGCTACGCGTTTGACAGGAAAACAGCCGGCTATAGCAATACGGGTTCCAAAGGAAAAATCAATCGAATCGACCCCGGCAGAACCTGCACACTATGGGCGCTTAGTTGGTCTCAAAGAGAAAAGGCTTCCATTCTACGTCAGTGTTCGATATCTATATGCTCCTGGTGAGCTGGAAGGTGGTCGCCGTCGTGCGACTGATCCTATATGGAGTTTGGAAACATATAATATTTCACGTAGTATGATTTCTTCGGGGCAGCCGGTCCTTTACTATTTGGACTCCGTCCAAGGGGCTTCACAAGGAACAGGGGACGTTTCGAATGCAGGCCGCGTTTCGAATGCAGGGGTTTCGAATGCAGGGACTGCACCAAAGCGTGGATTTGTGCGTGAAGAGCTACAAGTGGTGCCTATAGGGATACAGAACTACTTCCAAATGGAATCTTAAGCTAGGTCGGTGGTTATTCCGCCAATTACTCCTCTGGAAGGATATCTTTATGTCCGTAGGCTAGGGTATCGATTCCATTATCGGAGATCCGGCGCTTACTATCGAATGGTGAGAGAGAGACCTTATTTGCATGAATGCCATATATCCTGTGCTTTTCGCTTCTAAGCATATTCATTCCGTGACGAAACACTTTTTTGCCTAGTAGGCACTCTTTGTATTGCTCATGACGGATGCGATGTTTCACAACACAGTTTTTAGTCCCCTTAGCTTTCCGGATCTCTCTACCATCTACTTTCAAGATCGAATAGAGTTTTGACCTCAATCCTACGTATTCGGCGATACGAACACCCTCGCATTCGTCTTTCATTTTTCCAAGAACTTTCTTGTTATCAATGTTATACAATGGATGATCCTTGCTGTAGTTGCTTGTATCGTATAGATTGTGGCAGGCACCAATATCTGCATAAATGTCGTCCGTCTCGATGTGTAGAAGTAGGCTGTCGGTATCTGTGTAGAGTAGGTTACAACGTTGTCCATACCGCTGCTTTAGCTCTTTATAGTAATCATACATTAAATGCTTCGAGAGGTCTAAAATCGACATCCCAACATATACCGGGCGATTCAGCAATAGCCTGCTTTTGTAGTTTTGTACGGCGGCTAGGTCATCGTCAAAGATTGTGGAGTGGGCATAGCTAGGTTTGTTCAAGAGACGCCGTAGTCTGATTTCCTCCGAAGACCGCACCAGCTGAACGTCTATACGCTTGCGAAGGTTCTCCATTGTCTTACCAAAAACAGAATTGTTCATTAACTTGTAAAGATCCTGCTCGAATGTGCTCTTTGCCTGTTTTCGTAGCTCTGTGTTCATTCGTATGTATGGCTCCATCCATGGGCTTTGATCGAAACTAATTGCTCTGTGGATCTTCTTCAAATGCATGCCTAGAGAAAGGTATAGCTGTAGGTTGCGGTAATGAAGAACATATCGCTCTTTATCTCGGAGGGTAGGTATAAGCTTCTCCACCTTCAAGGATCCATCACCCTTGTAAAACTTCTCGAATAGTTCTGTTTGATACTCTGAGAACCAAGCTTTATCTGTCAGCATTATCTCTGGAGCTAGGGGATAGCTGTTGTGCATGTTATGAAGTTCTCGAGGATATTCAAGGTCAACCTCAAGGATGTAGCCAGTCGTTGACGTCGCATCTTTCACAATGTCGAGGATACTTAAGGTTAGTTGTTCGATAGTCTCAGAATCACACCACTCAAATCCTCCTGTTGGTAGATATTGACTCATAGCCCAGCCGTATAGGTTGTTGGCGTCAAGATAGAGTATATGGCTATTTGGCTTCTCTGGGTCAAAATCAGGTACGCTTGGGTTATTTGCTTTGGCGTATCGCTGGGACACCATAGATATTCCACCACGCAAACCCTTCTCAACAAAGAGATGCATATCGTAGTCGGTTAGTAGCTCGAGCTCCACACCAGTCTTCTTTAACAGCGCGTCCCACGATAGACCAGGACTCGTATAGTAGTGAGCTGGGTCTAAGCCGTAGTTTTGCATGCATGTAGCACGAAAGCCTTCAAACACATCTGCGAGAAGAAGCACATCAGTTTGGAGATAAAGGTCGCGGTAGTCTCCTAACGTCTCACAGCCGAATGTCTTCCAGACCTTTAATGCGTGTTCATAGTCCTCATCGGATACGCCCTCTAGGGTTAGTTTACTATAAAACGAATTCTTTGGTGGAAGAGAAGTTTCTGTGAATTTTTCCCAAGTGTCCATGTACTCGTAAGGGTAGACGCCCTTGCGCGCAAGAAGATGTGCATTCAGGGGTGTATGCGTAACGGTTATCTGGAGGCGAGACGGGTCGAGTTGCTTTATGCTCACTTCTCCACACTGTGGGCAAGTCCCAACTAGCTCCCAAGCCTCGTTAATGACAACCAGCTCGACCTTATTACATCGTTTACATTTACCTGCAGTTGCCTCTAGCTATAGTACTACGAACCAGTTTGTCGAGTGACCCAAATAGAAATTATGCGCTATCAATGAACCGGAGGTTGCCAAGTGAGAATGAAATGTATTTCTCCATATTGTTTGGGATGCAAGAGATCTTACCTATTGTCTTGGAGATGGCTTGCATTAGTAGGTGGGAGTCATATCCACGCAGGTTGTGGAATACAACTGGAATGATAGGGGAAATACGCAATTTTAGGTTACATGTGTTATGTGCCGCACCTCGAAACTCGCCTGTGATATGGCAGTGATCCCTTACCTTCGTATCCTTACTACTACTAAAAGGCCTACAACAAATGTGACAATCGGTTGCTCTATTATAAACCCTCTGGTCTTTCTGTGACATACATAGCGGCTTGGCCTCTTGGGCTTTGACCTTCGCCTCTTCCTCTTGTATACATCGTAGAAAACGTTCGATCGTATCTGTACCTCTTATAGCACAGGTGGTTCGCTATGACCGTCGCAACGTACAACGACGTAGGAAAATCCACAGGGAATATGTTCTTCTGTCTTTTGTGTGTTGCTCTTTTCAGGGTCTTGGGCAGGTCCTTCGATCTTAGTGGTGAAAGCCTCAAGGTCGGCATAGATGACGTAGGGAACTTTTAGCTGTTTGTGCCAATTCTGGAAGGATAGCTTGTTCTTACCCTCTTCCGGCATCTCCACTCTCACTGCTGTTTGTCCTATACCTTTACATTCTGGAATATGTTTTTCAAGTAAATCTTCTCGGGAGTATCCATGGAGACACCTCTCGCAGAAGTGCTTCCTATGTTCATATCATGTCTGATTAAATAGGAGGCGATTCAAATCCTTGATCCAAGCGTAGTGATACTTTCCGGATTTCTCTATGAGCAGCAAGTTAATGTGGCGGGTGTCCCCACGTTGCTTCACAGACTGCTTGCTAATCCTGTAGACTATCACACCTTTCTCCCAGCCGAAGACATTGTTTGTAAGGTTGTTTTGCTTCTCAACCCTGCAAATCTGTGATATGGGGGTTGGTGCATCGATTCCTGTAAAGTCTAGGCCATCCTCTATAGGATACTTAGATGGTCTTTGTGTATTAATCGCAGCGGGAAAGAGTGCTGATCGGAGTGCCCACCGTAGGCAGTTGTCGTCTTTGTTTTGGACGTTAACCACTGCCCTCTTGTTTTGGACTTCTTTAGGTAGTGAAATGTATGAGCCACCTCGTAGTGGTTTTTTTTTTTTTTTTTGAATTTTTTTTTTTTTTTTTTTTTTTTTTTTGAAATTTTTTAACATTACATGTTGACAAAACACTCAATACATAATACACAGAAAAACATAAAATAAGGGTTACCTAAAATAATATATCAATATGCGTATACTGCTAACTGTTCTTATTAAAGGATAGGTATAATTTTTTCCCATTTGTTGTAATGTTTTAATAATTTTAATTTTTTCTTTGCAATATAAGTCTCAATATTATAGATATATTTTATATTGGCTTTAAACACTTTCATGCATGGAATTGTATTTCTATATTTGCATTTATAAATTAAGTGTTTAGCAATCAATATAACGTCAAATTTACCAAAAATAACATCTATTTCTGTTAAATTGTCTATGTTAAATTTATTTATCTTAAGCCAAGATAAAACATCGCTCCAGAACATTTCTATAATATGACACCCATAAAGTAAATGCTCGATAGACTCTTCTTCATTTTTACAAAAAGAGCACATAGGGGAATCTACAATTCCAAAACGAAAAAGTTTGAGATTTGCATATAAGATACCGTTCAAGATTTTATATTGAAATTCTCTTGTTTTTGTATCTAGAGTTACAATGAATGGTAGGGAATATATTTTTTTCCAGTCAGTTTTTAGATTCGGATATTTGTTTTGTAATTTAAATCGAGCATTGGGAAGTATCTGTTTGGATGCTATAAATTCTTTATAAACATCTTTTGTCGAGACCGTTATAAGATCTACTCTTTCTCCTGCTACTGTAATCTGAACCGTATCAGTAATTGCCTCATTTAAACAATATTGATTTGTTTTGATGGTTGATCTCCATTGAGCAGGTATTGCAGTAACTATACCAAATAAAGTTAAAATATTTGCTGTTGTTAATTTGAATTTATCTATTAAGTGTCCTTGGAGAAATTTTTGATTTGTGGATATTAAGTCTCCTATTTTAATAATATTTTTATTGTAAACATAAAATGGTTTAAAAACTGACTTATTTTTAATGACAATAAATCTATTGTTCCAGATAATTTCGTTTATGATGTCTTTATGTGAACTTGGTGATTTACTGTTAATGGCAGACCACGCATCCAAGCATTCTTTGTAGTAGGCTGGTATATTTATTTGGAGTTTTGCGGTGTCGAAGTTACACTGTAATAGAAATTTCCCTCCCACCATCTTAAGATAAAAATCCAAACAGAGCTTCCATGGATGTCTACAGCTTTCCAAATATTCCTTAATACACATTATTCTCTGGGCGTTTATCATGGATTGGATATCCAGCATCTTTAGACCTCCCTCGTCAATATCATTTATTAGAGCCATGCGTTTAATTTTGTCTTTTCCTTTCCAAATAAAGTCGTATAGCAAAGTGTTAGCTTCTTTGATAAAGTCTTTTGTAACTGGGATTAATCTCGCCCTATACATTAATTTAGGTACAGCAAACGTTTTAACAATTTGAACTCTGCCTATAAGAGTAAGCCCCCTCCACTTCCACATATTTAATGACTTTTTTATTTGTTTCAAGACTTTATCAAAATTTAATTTCCGTCTCCCTTTTTCATCATAATCAAAATATACACCTAAAATTTTTACTGTAGTTTTAACTTTATGATTACTAAATTCATTTTGAGGTAACGTTGATAATGTGCCCATTCCCATTATTTCAGTTTTTTCATCATTCACTTTTAAACCGGAACATTTTGTGAATAGCTTAACTAAGTTGAAAAGGTGGTGAAATGAGGATTTATTCTTTAAAAAGCAAGTCATATCATCGGCAAATATCGTTAGTTTTGCTTCCTCGTCTTCAATTTTAATTCCCTGGATATCTTTGTTTTTCCTGATTTTAATTGCCAGAGATTCTAGTACCATAATAAATAGAAGGGGTGAGAGAGGATCTCCCTGTCTAACGCCACATTCTACCTTAAAATACTTTGATGCAACGCCGTTATTTATAATACAGCTCGAAGTATTCTTATAAATTGTTTTAACCCATTGTATAAAGGAAGGTCCCAAATTGAAGGTTTCCAATACTTTAACTAGATAATTGTGGTTAACAGAGTCAAACGCTTTTTCAAAGTCAATAGAGTACCGAAGTGATGACGTCATAAATAAAAAAAATTCCCTTTAACAACATTTGACCACAGTTGCAGAAAGAACACGATAAAAGAACATTACATAGCAAAAATGAGGTGAATAAGATGAAAAGCGGCCGAGATATGGGCATTGGAATATATAATATTCTTTAACAAAACAATGTATTTTTGTCCTGGTTCCTAAGTTTATGAACCAGTACAAAAATACAGTGATTTGTTAAAGAAAAGTATATATTCCAATGCCCATATCTCAGCTGCTTTTCATCGTATACACCTCATTTTTGGTATGTAATGTTCTTTTATATTGCTCTTTCTGAATCAGTGGTCCAAACATTCTACATCTAAATTTTGCAAATTTGTGACGTCACACTTCGGTACTCTATAGCAACAAGTATACCAGACACTTTAATCTTTTTCGTATACATCAAAATATCATCTATATTCCTTACCGCGTTAAAAATGGACCTTCCCTTTACGAAGGCGTTTTGGTCGTAGTGGATTATTTCGGGCAGAATTTTTTCTAGTCGTTTCACCAACACTTTTGAAGCGATCTTTGTATCAACATTTATTAGTGAGATCGGTCGCCAGTTTTTAATATATCTTTTATCCTTGTCTTTCTTTTCTAGTAACATTATAATAGCTTGTTTTTGTGAGATGGACAGTTCACCATGTAGGTATGCGTAATTAAGACAATCAACCAAGCACTTTCCGAGTACAGACCAAAACACTTGATATAATTCAATGGGAAGTCCATCGTTTCCAGGCGTCTTACTTTTTTCAAAACTTTTCAAAACGTTAAAACATTCGCTATAACTTAATTTTCCTTCACATACCTCCCGTGATTCCTCGTTTAAAATAGGAATGTTTGTATCCAGGAGAAAGGTATTTGTAATATCTTCATCGTAGAGGGACTCCATTCCACTATACAGTTTTGAATAAAATGTATGAAGTTCATTCATGATTATTTTCGGACTCGATATAGTTGTGTTAGTGTCTGTACATAATTTTCTAACTGAGCTTTTTTTCTTTCTCGATCTCTCAAGATTCAAAAAATATTTGTTGCTTTTTTCACCTTTTTCATACCATGTGGCTCTGGACCTTACAATTAGACCTTGCGTAATGTAGTCATACTGACTATCATAGTCCATCTTCAAACATTCGTACTCATTTATATTTGTAGAAGTAGGGTCAAGATCACATTTTGCTTCCCATGATTGTAGTTCGCTTTTAATTCGGTTTAATTTTTCTCTTCTTTCCTTTGCTTTCTGTTTACTATATGTTATAGTTTCTTGTCGTATTTTATATTTAATAAAATCCCACATAATTCTGGGATCCTCTATCGTATTCAGTTCTTCAGTCCATTCGAGGTATTTATCTTTTATTAGATCGACATACTCTTTGTCTTCTAATAAGCTTGAATTAAATTTCCAAAATGAAGGTCCGTGTGTCTGTTCCTCTAATCCATTTATTGAAAGCATAATAGCCGAATGATCTGATTTAATAGATGGTATAATATCTACCTGCTCAATCTCCTCTTGTAATCCATTATTAATAAACCAGTAATCTAGTCTTCTCTGAATAATCGGTGATTTTTGTCTCCAAGTAAAGCGTTTTTGATCAGGATTCCTAATTCTCCATATATCTGTTAAATCATATTGCAAACAAATACTTTCCAATAGCTTAACAGTTTTTTTAATTTTGGGATTCCCTCCAAAAGCGTCTAAATCTAAGTCAAAATAAACATTAAAATCACCTCCTAATATTATATTACAATCTGGATCCAAATCGAATTTGTCTAATTCTTCTAATATTTCCCTAAAAAATGTACATTGTTCTTCGACTTTATTTGGAGCATAAATATTTAAAAAGAGAAAGGGACATTCTTGAACAATAGCTTCTACAAAGATATAACGGCCTTGTTTATCTTCCTTGAAGGACTTTACTTCAAATTCCAATTCTTCCTTAACAAGTATCAATACACCTTTACTATGTTCAGATCCATGAGAAAAAAATAGATTTCCCTTCCACTGCTTTCTCCAGGTATTTTCTATATCTGGTGTGCTATAAGTTTCTTGTAAGAAACATATATCCGATTTTTCCTTCTGTAACCACAAAAAAATCGCTTTTCTTTTATCAAAAGAACGAATCCCTCGAGCATTTAATGACAAGATTTTAAAATTCACATTACTTTTAGACATGCTTCACTGGGTATATGCTAATTCCTTTCCTCTTACTTTCAATTAATCGACTGCGGTAAACGAGAAATGAATTAAGTACCCCGAACCATTTTAAGGTAACCAACAAGAGTACAGACAAATAAATATGAAGTACTACTACAATACAAAACTTTCCTATAGTGACAGTAGCCAGCTCGTAACTGTTTAAAACTACTGTGGTCTTAGCCTAACAATACTAAAGCAAATTTATATTTTAGTACAAAATATATTTTGATGCGTTGTTTACTCCAAATTCTAGTGGATATTTTGGAAGCTATTACAATTTATTTTCCTTTTTATACCTCGTAGTGGTTGATATCGTGCGATGTCGAGCCAAAGCAGCACGACTCGGTCTACCACCCACCTCTATGTGTCCATTTCTGTAGGGTCTCTTGGATCGTGGGAAAAGACTTATCTAAGGCGGAATTGATTTCGTGGGCTTGCAATACGGTCTCCTGCTGATGGTGGAAGTATTGCGTCGATGAATTCTTCGCTACCGTCAGATTTGTCCTTCCGTAGCTGTACTTCCAAGGCAAGCTGAAACTTCATCCCTTTTAGATCGAAAATCTCTTCCTCTAGCTTTTCATAGATTGTGTGGCGTACACCATGTAAGAAGGCCATTGGATCGGCACCAAGTTCATGACCCTCTGGAACATCCATCTGCCAGCCTCGTAAGAACTTACCAATGGTCCATTTAGTGCGTTCGAATACTGGTGGGGAATTCTGACGTGGGGCTGGCTTGCGTTTTTGTTCATATACATCTAGTACATCTCTCTGATAGTTGTCGTATGACATATCTACTATAAGTATAATACTAGTTTCTCTATTCTCTAATAGGGAGATTTTTAGTTACAAGTTCAGTCAATACAGCGTTTAAGTTCTTTCTAGCCCTCCTACCTTTACGCATCAGGGCCACCTGTGCGGTTATATTACCACATGGGCGACAAAGTCGTGTATCTGCTTGAGTCCCAACTCCACACCCGCGGCAGGGATATGGCTCGATCGATCCTTCTCTAAGCTGTCTTCGGTGTTGCTTACAGCACTCGAATAAACAACTCTTACCACAAATAGTTGTCCTGCCAATTGTTAACCATCGACACTGATTATGTCCGCGCATGCTGTGGTTATAATATGGTTGTACTCTTTCTCTAATTGGGGGATTTTAATGGTTACATTAAATGTGTGTTGGCGAAAGTTCTTAGTGGGGCGATCAGGGGGGCTTATATCGGGGGGTGAATTAGCACCGCTAGTTTATATACTACTCGAGACGGCTATGGCTGAATGCAACCTGCGCAATTTGTTTACTTCTCTCGTTAAATGACTGAAATATTATGCTCTTGTAAAGCGTGTGAAGTCAAAAGAAAATTAAGTAAATTTTCGTAAAATGCTAAAATCACTGTTCTGAAAGCATCGAAATTATAAATAGCATAATTTCCAACATTATTTGCCATTTCGTACACACTTTAAAGGGGCTGTGTGACGGTAATAGACTTTACATACGCGTTCCGGGCCGGAAACGGCTATTTCCACCGATTTTGATATGAACTAGCGAACCTCTCGGCCATGTGGGATGCTTAAAATCAAAGCAAATATGCAAAAATAACTACAAACAGTGTATATAAACAGTCTCCAGGGAAAATATTGAAAATCCTTTCAATCAAGTATTGAGGGAGGGAAGTTTAACTGTTTGTATCCAATTAACAGCCACCAACCGAGTGATTACTCGATACATGCGCAGTACCATGACATAGCCCCTTTAAAGAGTGGTATCTTTAGAATCCTCAGGGTACATTTCAACCATGTCTGCAGTCTGTACTGGTCTCCTCCTGCGGCAGGGCAGCCTGTAATCCTCCTTAGCAGCCTCTGCCTCCTCGATGGTCTGAGGTAGTGTAGTGTAGTGTCTCGGGTAACCATAGCGACAGTATCCTGGCAATCACCGCATTGACACCAAAAATAGTAACCGGGATTGTCAGGCTCAACCCTGGCAACTGGGCCTAGGGGAGAAAAAAGGACTTCAGAAACTTAACAAAAAGTAACTCCCAGAGGGGTTGTTCAGTTTTCAATTTTAAATAAGGTGTCTATCTAACAGGGAACGTGAAAGGTAAAGCTTGTTTTCTCGGTAAAACAGGTCTTTCTATGGCTTATCTAAAATCGGAGTTGAAATAAAGGTTGTGTAGGTATAAGTGAAGCAACCTTATTTAACGTCGGTACGTCGTGACAGTTCTGGTAAGACCGGTAAACTCAGGGGAGCCAGGGTGGCGCAGTGGTTAATCGCTTCCCCTCTCACCTCTGTGGCCCAGGTTCGCTTCCCGGACGGGGCGCCATATGTGAGTTGAGTTTGTTGGTACCTCACCCTTGCTCCAAGGGTTTTTCTCCGGGTTCTCTAGTTTTCCTCCCTCCGCAAAAACCAACACGCTAAATTCCAATTCGATCTGTGGATTAGCCGGGACCTGGCATGGTTGTTTCAGGTCTCGTTAGGAATTCAGAGGGGAATTCAGAGACTTGAGGCAAGCGTGGGACTAGGACTTTTACGTCCTCATCCGAGGACGAGATGTTTCACATACGCATTACACTGTAGCTCTATTGTTTTTGTACTGCACGTTCTAAAGGTTAGGATGCTTTGTATTGTTGGGTAAGCCAATACTGTGGCTTGTTTCGAGTGGTACTATCTGACTCACTTCCAGACCTGTATTCTGATTGGACCCATTATACAATAACTGTAGCTCTGTTCATGGTTGCCAACCATCAAGGAAAATATTTTTTCTGACTTTTCCATGACTTTTTACTGACCAGAAAACAATTTTCACTGACCATAATAAGGCTGTCTGATCTGACATTCTCTCGTCCAAAACAAAAGTCATTATCAAAACCTGTAGGCCTCCCCTCGCAGACAAACAGGGGCCATCGTGGCAACCTAAAAATACAATTCCCTGACTTTTCCCTGACTTTGACAAGAAATTTAGAATTTCCCTGACCAGATGCAAAATTCCCTGACTTTTCCCTGACCTGTGGCAACCCTGCTATTGTTTTTGCACTGCTCGTTCTAATGTTATTTATTGTATCACCTGCACACTTTGTAACAAACTCTACATCGGAGAAACAGGGCGAAGATTAGGAGATCAATTCCGCGAACGCTAGATGTTAGAACTAACAGCAAGGATCTCGCCAAACCTGTAGCTCGTCACTTTAACCTTCCTGGTCATTGCATTAATCACATCACTGTATGCGGCATTTCTCTGCATCAAGGTACTACCGACACTCGTAAACGCAAAGAACAGAACTTTATTTTCAAATTAGGTACTTTGGCACCTCACGGTATTAATGAACGCTTTTCGTTCATTTAATTTCAGAATTCACGTATTCACTCACACTTAGATCAGCATGTTTCCTTAGTTTACTCAACACTTCCTGTTACAACTATTAGCATTTCTATTGTTGGCGCAATTTTCTTTGATCCCCATTGATCCGAGCACATGTTTCCTCAGCGGTAATCATGCATTGGCGCAATTTTCTTTGATCCCAATTGATCCGAGTACGTGTTTCCTCAGCGGTAATCATGCACTCAACACTATAAACCGTTTCCCCACCCACAATCCCCTTTTTTGCTCTGACGAAGGAGCGCTCGAAACGTCAGCTGCTACTCGCTTTCCACGGCGGTTAGCATACCTCAATCGACTTTAGTTGATTATCTTCCCCGCCGACGAAGACCAACACTAGTTTTTTACAGGAACTAGTTACCAGGAACTAGTTACCAGGAACTAGTAACTAGTTGACCGCCTCCCGGTTAGCTCAGTTGTTAAGCTCCGGTCTGTTGAGCGGGAGGTCGCAGGTTCAAACCCCGGCCGGACCAACACTCAGGGTCTTAAAATAACTGAGTAGAAGGTGCTGCCTTTGTGAAACAACTGCAAATGGTTAGACCTTCACGTCTTCTCGGATAAGGACGTAAATCGTAGGACTCCCGTCGGCCTCAAGTTTATCAGTCTCATCGTACTGTCACGAGTTACCGACGTTAAATAAAGTTGCTTTACTTTACTTTACCTATCAATACAATACAAAAACCTTTACTTACACACAATTTGTTTAAACGCAGCACAATTGCTGATGTGGTCGTGTATGAAAGAATACGATTGAAAATGATATATATTTACGTATACGACAGGGTATAAACACACACATGCAGTTCACACATGGTATTTGCACACATATGTACAAGTTTCAGAATTTAAGAAACGTTTTAGAATGGATGTATAGAATATAACTTTCGCCAATAGAGACAGAGTCGCTGCTCTTGTCCGAAAGGCATCAGGCACTATAACCACGTCTGAAATTTCAGACGTAATCTAGCATGTAAGATAATATAAAATCTTACGGATCAACTGCAGCGTCTCTCTCACGCTTAATTGCTGGAAAAGCGTAAATTGTAATTTATTTAGTAGGTTGTTCTTCTTGCGTTGACGCGCAAAAGAATTATGAGAAAGTTCTTTGATACTTGCAGGTAACTTATTCCAGAGGATCGCTCCCCTGTAAGCTATGGACTTATAAATACAATATATCCGTTTTTGGTGCTGGTAATCACATTATCAGAAATAATCGACAGTCAGCGGAAACGTCGCGCGGGCGCGCTTCTAGCATATTAGTAACAGCTTATGAGATGCGTATTTCATTGATGGCTATTCTATTCCCAATTTTATTTGGAAAATAGAAGAGAGAAGTGGAATATCAGACATATTCACTCAATTGAACCATTTTTTTAAATTATGACCAAAAATCTTTTTTGGCGGACAGACAGACCAATATAGCTGTGGATTACCCAGAAGTCTTTCTATAAATACTGTCACTACCCAACCTCGTCCCCAGGGTCTTCTCGGTCAGATCCAAGATGGCGGCTACTCAGAGAGAAGACCCTGGTAAAGGCTGAACTGTCACATATTCTGATTGGCTCTTCGATTTTGACGCAAGGGTTGTTCCAACAATGCTTTTTAATTGGCCAAACGGACTGAGTTCAGAGAGATGAACTTGTATATAGTTTAGATTGCTCAAATTTTATCAATAAAACGATTTTAAATAACCTTAAAACACGTTATAGAGGTAGAGCAATAGATGAAGTGCATTACTGAGTAGTTTTCTGGTAAGATTCATCAGTGGGAAATCCAGGAGAAGCCGTTAAACTTGAACATGTGCTATCGATCGCTTCGCTTCAACGCTAACGGAAAATGAACGGCTTTTTAGGATTCTCTTCTAGCTTAGATACATCCTGGTAAGTTTGTGATACCTTTCCACTCTTTCTTTATCCAAGTAAACTCCATTTCGAGCCATTTAGTAGACCTGTTTTCGCTGCATCGTTCGCCGTGTGAAAATACCGCTAATCGCTTCTCGCTCACTCCGGATTGGGATACCTATGGTTTATACACGTCATGAACTATTCCCATATTTAGCTTGGCCGCCATCTTAGATTGGCAAATCACGTGACAAAATACTCCCAAAATCTGGGAGTATTTGATCACGTGGTCCAGCCTTTACCAGGGTCTTCTCTCTGAGTAGCCGCCATCTTGGATCTGACCGAGAAGACCCTGGGGACGAGGTTGGTCACTACCCTTTCTTAGCTCTATTTGTGACTGGGGCATGCATTCCTTACTAACATTCAAGATGGCGGACAAGGAAGAAAGAAAACAAAGCGTGAAAGAGTCGGAAAAGTGAAGAAAACCTATGATATTGGGCCTTTACCTGGCTTAACCGATGAAGATACTCAATGCTCTATATTGAGACTTTTTAATCCTCGTGGTAACTGCGAATTTATCACTAGTGTGGTCAAGAATACGAGAGAAATGCAGCTCGTTTCTAGAAGTGCAGATACCGATGCTCGGAAGGTGGAAATTTAACGTGTACTCAAACCTACACCACAAACTTTAAGCCGAGGCATACTTTGCATATTTTCGCTAATTTACTGGAAGATGTAAGGTGTCAAAGAGGCAAATTAAAAGCACCTGGGAACCGCGAATACGATTGAGTTGAGTTCTCTTATAATTCGAAGTGTTGGTTATGTCCAGAAAGTTGACTACAGATGCTCGGAACTTGGATACAGGATACAAAAGGTACAAAAATAAAACATTTTATTACTTTTCCAGTCAAATTCAAGCCCTGACGCCATTTTGAAATGCTCAATTAAGTATGTAGTGCGCATGCTTGGACGCCATATTTGTACTGTTGTTCATTTCTGATAATGTCTAATTTATGGCGACCCCTGAGAGCATATGCGCTGATATTGCTCTTTTTAAACATACTACTGATTTGCTCTGGTACATTGTTATTGTAACTACTGTGGACGAGACATGCTATTTTATACTTGTATGTCCACATAATTGGATGCCATCCTGCATTAGTTAATGCGTCACTGCTGTTCATTGACCAGTCCAGCCCATATACGATTTTTGCAGCTCTTGCATGTATTTTTTCAAGGCTATCAAAAAGGGAAATGTTACAATCACCCCAAACTATGATTCCGTATGTTACAGAGGGTATGGTTATCTTTTGATAAAAATCAGTTAGCATCGGCTTGGGTAAGAAGTGCATAGATTTTAAAAGATTCGGTTTACACGATAAGCTCTTTAGGACATCTTCAACGTGATCAGATCACTTTAGTTGTCAATAGTTACACCTAAGCATCTCGACGTCCTGACCCACTTGACTAGGTTGTCGCACAAGGTGAGTGGGGGTATGGGGCCAACGAACCTACTACGGTCGCCAAATAAAATCATCTGTCTGTCCGATATCTTCTGTTAATGTTTTCATTAAACACTGGTAAGGCGCTGAGGATTGCCTGGACAGGACTTTGTCTAACTTCCATTAATTATAAACCAAGTAAATGGTGGCACAAACAAACACACGCTACGCCGAAGCGAAATGTCATACTAACTATGATCATATGACCAAAATTCATATTCCAAAATAACAAACTTAAAATCGAACAGGGCCGGAGGGCTTTTCCCGGCCCGCTCACGTCAGACATGCAGGGCCCCCATCACAACTTTTGTAAATGGCTTGAAAGGAAAGCGCACATATGGGACCATACGGGTCACGACTAACTTGGTGACCTATGATTGGCCAGTTTGCAGTCATTAACTTCCTATACAGACTACATTAACAGTCATTAACTTCCTATACAGACTACATTAACAGTCATTAACTTCCTATACAGACTACATTAACAGTCATTAACTTCCTATACAGACTATATTAACAGTCATTAACTTCCTATACAGACTACATTAACAGTCATTAACTTCCTATACAGACTACATTAACAGTCATTAACTTCCTATACAGACTATATTAACAGTCATTAACTTCCTATACAGACTACATTAACAGTCATTAACTTCCTATACAGACTACATTAACAGTCATTAACTTCCTATACAGACTACATTAACAGTCATTAACTTCCTATACAGACTACATTAACAGTCATTAACTTCCCATACAGACTACAGAATTGAAGCAAATCTAGCTGTTTTTGAATACTTTTGAGCGATATAATAAATACTTTGTTAATTAAACTAGTTTGCTCGGTTGATACCATAAATCATGGATCCTCAAAAGTCGCATTTTCCCTTGTTTATGGTCAGCACACTTTGGCCGAAAAGAAGGACTGCACGCTCGTTTGATAAGAGGTATAATTTATCTACTGGGCTTGGTGGGTTATAGGGTTAGGAGTGCCAAGATATATAGCAACAGAGCAGAAGTTGCTAAATTTCATGTTCACCATCACACACAGAATGTTTGCTGCTGAAAATAAAAGTTTTGTTGTAAAGTGAGTGATATTTTTAAGCACAAAGAAACATGGAGAAAATCAGGCTGGCATTTTAACAACAAGGACTCATTTTATTACTAACAACTTTGTTTTTTTCCATACAGTTTTAGGGTTTCCTAATTTTGTTCACTGCACACTGATTTTAATATACTTAGAACTTATGTAATTAACTTTAATAAGGAATCCAGTTGATAAGACAGGCCTGGATATAAATTAAAATAACAATTATTCCAGTTTATTTTAAGTATAGCATGATAAAACGATATAGTAGCACCAACGTTGGTGTCGACGATTTAGATAAACTCTTAATTTGTTGTCACCTAATTAGTGTAACCACGAGACCAATGATTATGGCAAAAATCGGGGGGGAGGGCATAATGCAAACTTCAGTACAGGGATGTCAGTAGACTTGCCACAAATCAATCTCAGTCTTTATGTTTTCTTTATTTCGAGTGAAGCGAGGCGTGCAACGAAGTCACAAGTAAGCACGCGGTATTCAAAATAATTGGTAACGAAATTGAGAAAGTCTAGGATGTCAGTAGCCATTGAAACGAGAGGTGATTACAAGAATAGGTTCAAATGCCATAAATAAAGGGAAAGACAGTCTACTTAAAATAAAATTAGTTTTTAACATATTGGTTCTTAGCGTTTGTTTTTAACCTGACAGTTGGTGGAAATCTGCCAACTCTGAAAATAAAACCATTGATTTGTACACACGTACACTATATTATAACATTAAATTATATTTTAAAATGTATGCTATACTGATTTAATCAAACCATGAGTTAGCATCTCAGTTCCGCGGACCACAGCACATAATCCAGGCTTAAGCCAACGGGCTGACGTCAACTAAATTAGCACTAAATTTAACTAATATGGTTAAATCTAAATTGTATGGTAAATCATACATACTATAAGCATACATATACGAATGCCACTTACAGTAAGCCATGAACTGTAAGTTGTAATGTACTACTAAGAACTTTTGCAGGAATGCAATCACATTATTGTACTGGATGGCAAAACAATTCTGACTTCATCTATTCAAAGATACTTGTAACGAGATCGGTAGTGTTACATTGTATTAGCAAAATCTGTTATTTGTAAACTATGTTATTTTCCTCCTCCAATTGATTGTCGAGCTTTCTAAAACAGCAATTTGAGGTTCGTTTGTCATCCAGTAAGGCCTTTCCCATAGGATCGGCACGAGCGCAATTCATTGTTTATCGAAGTGATGTATCAGCACGTGACTCAGTGTTCATGCAAAAGGTCTATTGTGAGATATTTCATAATTAGCAGAATTCTATAGCTTTAATTCATACATTTGTTATGTCATTCAGTTCATGTGGCAGCCGTATCATGGTAGATCAGTACAGATTTCAGAACTTTTTTCTTCAAGGACTTGTTAATTAATGACCTCAAAATTCTATGCAGTTAGACCCAACGTATCATTCAGTGCTGCTTTAACGGTCGATTGGAGGCAAAAATGAGGTTGTTTTCCTGTCTTCTCAAACATCCAAGGACGTGTCAACAAAATTCATGGAGCTTTGTTAAAACTTCAAGGAATTTTCAAGGACAAAACTTAAACTGCCAAAATGCAAGGACATTTCAAGGTCCTGACAGTATGGCCTGAGCGAACCATGCATTGACACGGAAGAATGCCTTTTGCCAACATAGCCTCTGCCAGTTACACTGAAAGGTTTCAGGACAAATTTGTGCACCCAAGAACAAAGGTTGTTATTCTCCATCCGCGACTCAGATGTATAGTTGTGAGTCTGAAAAATCAAACTTGACGTTAAAGTATACTACTACTAATAATGGCATAAGATTAAAACTTGGTTTGTCCAATTCGGGTAAAAAAATATATTTAGGAATATGTACTTGCTGTCTTAGATGTTTTTTGTTTGGTTTCTGGTATTGCCAAACTCAGATGTATAGTTGTGAGTCTGAAAAATCAAACTTGACATTAAAGCATACTACTAATAATAATGGCATAAGATTAAAACTTGGTTTGTCCAATTCAGGTAAAACAAACTATTTAGGAATACGTACTTGCTGTCTTAGATTGCTTTTGGTTGGTTTCTGGTACTGCCAAACTCATAACAGTATATCATTTACCTATTAGTACGTTAATCTTGAAAACCATGCAAGTGTTTTGTTTGGTCGTGCTCTCCCACTCAAACCTCATCTATATAGCTAATATAAATTTGTAAAAATTACGAAACATTAAGAAAGAAACTAATACCCGGTATGTAAACATAACTAGTTATTTAATGCAAAATTAATAAACTAATAGTACCTAATCAAATACCTTAACATCCAAAACTTGAAATTGCCTATTAAGATGCTTAAAACTACCCAAGATAAATTATGTAACTTATGTAAGTAAGATCCATACATTTTCATTCCAAATAGCTTGCAAGTTCTTTAAGTTTCTTCAGGCTTCGTCTGGCATCACGGTTAATTTGTACGTGGTATGGTGTATGTTTGTCAAATGTGGCTGTATAACCAGGTGCATGCACATCACCACTAATGCTAAATGCTTTCTTGAAGTACTCAGTTTCAAAGCGAAACTTGCCAATTGCAACAAATATTATCTTCTTTGCTCCACAAGCAAGTAGCAAATTTCTTAAAGTTTCAAAGGTGTTTCCATGTGTTAGGTAATCATCCATAACACACACAACCCTTCCCCTCAGCTTATTCTTGTACAATTTATTTACTACTATCGAGTCAAAGTGTTTCTGGCAATAATCTGCCCTTTGCCTTTCAGTCAATTCATCAAATCTAGATTTACTTGTTCTTTTGTGTCTAATGAATATTGGCTTGGGTTTTCTCCCATTCATCATACATCGAACATGCTCCTTCAGTTCTTCCATGACCTTGCTTGGCTGTATGGTAGAAGAAGGTGCAATTGCCCAGTCCTGTACCTCTCTGAAGTCTTCATCATGGGCAATTGCTGTAAAATAAATAAAATGAAATAAAGTAAAATAAACTGAAGAACTCAAATGCATATCCACAATCCACGTGATGGTTTTAGCTTATTATGTGGGTAGAAGTTGAAGTTTGTTTGATAACTAAGGTACATCAATCTGCACTGATAATCCACTGAATCAGCGTGTCCACAATTTTATCACAGTATTTGTTATCTACATGATTAGTTTGTAGAAACTGCGTTAGTTAAGCCGATAACAGTTGTTGAACATGCACGTCTACTAACTTTTTCATTTGTGAGACTTCACTTTTAAATATTGCTGTCACGATATCGAAATGACATTTTCTCCAACGTCCTAACCTGACATGAGATGACAGATGAGAGCTTTTCTAACGGAAGCCTCTTTGTTCCCTTTCTTTAGGATGGCCTCAAACCTCTCTGCAATATCCTTCTCATCTCTGCTTGAAAAGCTACGGGTGTTTCCAGAGCACAAAGTTACCACTTTTGTTGGGATAGGATCGTTGAAGGTGCACTCATAATACCAACTGGACTGATTGACAATAATCCTTAATATGGCAATCATCTTGCTTGGTGTAGGTGCAGGTATGCCATATTGGACAACTTTGTCTTCAAGATCCACCCAGCCCGCACCAATAAGAAAGGATTTGGTTTGTGCAGCAGCATAGAGATCCTCGTTCACAGCACCAACAATGATGACAACATCACCATCATCCCACCTTTCTTTGATAAAAGCACGAAGCTCACCACCCCTTTGTCCCCTTTGTTTAAATAACATACTGCAAATAATCAACATTAATAATAAATATTAATGATGCAGCCAAAATCAGCCAAATGGGGACTGCAAAAGCCGGAATAAAGTGTAACAAGATGGGCGATATACAATATCGGACCGTGCAATGGGTCTATATCTCCGCAGGGTGAGAGGGCAGAGGGGGGCTGAGGAGAAGGAGTTCCCCTCCTTCCAACTCCTTCCCTTTTTCTCATCCTCAGTCCCGCTTCCTTCCTCTTCACTCTTCCTCGGTCCCTCTCCCTTCCTCTTCCCTCTCTCTGCATGCTTCCCCGAGGGAGGGAGGGGATCCCGGGCAAATGTGGGAACTTCGCTAATTTTGTATTGCAAAATCCATATATTTCCCCACATGTGGGACACTTTTTTCACTAGCAAAGTCCTAGTACTAGTGGGGCAAGGCAAGTCCCCAACAGGAGTTAACCCATGCAATGAAACAGGAGTTAACCCATGCAATGAATCAAAAGTATAAACTAATGAAAGATGCAGCCAACAAATAATCGCAAATAAGTTTGACATATGGCCTATTTTATGCACAAAATATCACAGGTTTAACACATGTAACATTTTCAACACTTTTGAAGGGAGCCATCTTTGCAGTTTGATTGAAAGCACAACTTGTTCCCAACAATTACTGGTTCGGAAGAAAAAACTCTCTACCGTTGAATCAGCCTTTCCTGTCTTGCTCATTTGAAAGTCCTTTTGAAATGAGGAAGATTGGTGTTTATTGCTTGTCAATATCTCATCTCGTTCCAGAGATATTAACGTTTTAAAAATATGCAAATTAGATGATCTGTGACGTCATTAGGTGGACACAGCCGTGAGGACAAATAACAAATGAAGAATATCTCTGCAAATAGTCAGTAAAAACAATTGAAACTTTGCACACGTATGCTACTAGGGAAAACGCACATCATTATGCAAATTAAGATGTTACCATGGTTTAAACATAAAAATCGTCCAAAAAGTAAGAGAGAAGTATCATTTTCTCTGATTTTATTGAAGTTTGATAAAATGATTTACATGGTGGTTCCATGTTGTTTATGGATTTGAGATATTGAGATATCCATCCCAGAGTGCACTGCGACGGCAGGGTTGCGATATAGTCTATAGGCACCAATCAAGTATAAAAATAGGTCCGCAAATGCGAACATCGGCGGCCATTATTATATTTTTTTGAGAATATAAATTTGGGTAACCTCCCCTTTGTTTAATTTTATTATAGGGTACCCCTCCTGTTGTATTATTTAATTATTATAGGCCACACCCCATTGAGTTTGGAATTACTATGGTCTACCCCTCTCATTATATTTTTGATTCAATATAGCCTACCTGTCCACTTCGATTATTTAATTTCTATTGGCCACTTTCCCCTTCTAATTTTGATTCACTAGCCCACCCTCTAGCTTCAAGTATTTAATTACTATAGGCCACCCCTCCTATTCTAATTTTGAATCACCAGTCTACCCCTCCCCTTCTTTTATTTTATTACTATTGGGTACACCCAATTGATTTTTGAATTCCTATAGTATACCCCTTCTATTATTTAAGTACAATAGGATACTCCTGCTGTTCTATTGTGTAATCACTATAGGCCATATATTTTTCAATTACAATGGTCTACCCCTTGCATTATATTTTTGATTCAATATAGCCCACCCTTTAACTTCAATTATTTCATTTCTATTGGTCACTCCTCTCCTTCTATTTTTGATACATTAGCCCACCCTCTAACTTCTAATATTTAACTACTGTAGGACATGCCTTGCATTCTTTTTTTTTATACACAATAGGCAAAACCTCCTTTTTATTATTTAATTACAATAGGGTACCCCTACTGTTCTATTATTTAATTGCTATAGGCAACCCATCCCCACTGATTTTTGAATTACTATGGTCTACCCCTTCCCTTTTATTTTTGATTCGATACAGCCCACCCCTTCAGTTGTATTTTTTATTTTTTATTGGTCACTCCTCCCCTTGATTCACAAGCCTACCCTTTAACTTCTATTATAATATTTAATTGCTAGAGAGTACTCCTTGCCTTCGATGTGTTTCCCTTTCCCTCGCTGGCATGTTTACTTCAAACTTAATTCGCGGTATTAACACTTCAAAGTGTTTACATTTATACGTTTCTCTGTTACCCTGCGAGCAGATACTTATTTTCTTTGGTTTTCTAATCTCCTTCCACTTCGCTTTCTGTGGAAGGAGATTAGAAAACCAAAGAAAATAAGGCTCTGCTCACACGTAATAGAGCTTTTGTTTCTTTGTTTCTTTTTCTTTTTCTGTCTGTCCATGTAAGTTAAATCTGTTTTTAATTAGATTTATTTGATCTATTTTGTTATATATTATCGCATGAACTGTACTTGTCAATTTTAGGATAGACAGTGGTTAACTCGAAAGCTCTGTGCTACTTTAACCACTGTGTACAATCTCATTTTCTTCCTCTAAAGTTATCTGTACTTGTAATCTCTTTACTTTTTTACATAATTATGTAGTCATCTTTTAAAAATGTAATTTGTAACTTTAAGAAATGTGCAAATAAAGCTAAAGTCTAAAAATGGTACCTATTTCTCTGTTAACGATCAGCTACTATTAAAACTAAAGTTTTCAAAGGCTTGCTGGCATGTTTACTTCAAACTTTATTCACACCTCGAGGTGTCGCCCGGGCCGTTTGTCTGTTTAACGATCAACTTATTTACTAGAAATAAACTACAAATATCCCGATTAAGCGGCTCTTGCATGGACTTTCGCGGCAAAGTTTTGGCGGTTTGTATGAGGTTGAGAGATTTCACGGTGAAAAATCTTGGTTCATTTTGATTCGAGTTCCACTTATTCACCTTCACTTGTATGTAAAACAATACTTGCACTTACAACATTCACGATACTCTCTAGGTCTTAAATACATCGAATGCATTCCAATAACAGCCCTATATTCAAGGGTACCCAACGAAGTTTTCGGTTAAAAAGCTGTTCGGGAGAGTAAGTTAGCCTAAAACTTTCGGATTTGAAAAATTTGTCCCTAGAAAATTGTTTTCTGAAATACTGGCTAGAAAATTTGTTTTCAATCCCTAGAAAATTATAGAAGAAAAGGGAGACTAAAAGGTTTCCCATAAAATATTCGTACGTCCCAATTCGTCTGATCGATAGAGGCAGAACAACACATTTTCATTCCCTAAGAATTGCCTAAAGGAAAAAAGAATCCTTAAAAAATTCGTACCTCCACAAAACTTTGCAAGTTGGGCTAGAAAATTCTTGTTTCTGTTCTAGACTACTAACAAATTCGTAGGCCGGGAATATTTTGCCATAGTATTTTCGGTTGACGCGATTTCCACCTAGAAAATCCGAACAGCTAATAGCTTTCTAGAATACGTCAAAAGACATAGTAGGCGCCTTAAAATGGCTAGATAAGCTGCACACAACTTGTTTCAAACGAATTTCAAAAAGTACTCGTTGGGTGCCCTTGTATATTGCGTTAGTGCACAAGGACTATTTCCCATATTGATTCAGTTTGGACACGTACCTTCGTTTATTATCTTAACACATGTACCTACATACATTTGAATATATATGTCTAATTTTTTTTATTTTTTTCTTTACTACTATATAGCAATTATTTTCATTAATTTCTGTACACACATATACATATGTTTTTAATTGGGTAGCGTAAGGGTGGGGCTAGAGACATATTTTTCTTATAGAGGTGGGGGTTGTGGTGTACTGTATCTAGTAGGGGACCTCGTGTCCTATTATACAACACCTGCCCTTTGGGCGAATCTTGAAATAAAAAATCAAATACCCCCGAGTTAAATTGTCATAGTATCCGTTGATGCCAGGACAGATAGTCCCCAACTTCAGTACTAGATGAGGCTACATTGCACGTGCGCAATGGTCACCTAAAAAATGGATGGCGCAGTGGTCAAGACATTCGCTTTCTACGCAGCACGTGGGTCAGGGGTTCGAGTCCCAGTGGAACCGTTAACTTTATTTTCTCTCGTTTATCTTCTCTTCTTGTTTACTTGTGAACCCTATAGTCACGAATTAGCCCTAAAACCTTTGTGGTTTACCTGGGAACTTATGTTTACTGACCGGTTAGGGTATTTTGTACGGTCGGGTTAGGATTTGCGTTCGTGTATAGACGGGTAATCCAAGCTCAATATTTACGTCCAGTACTACAGAACTGCTGAGGTCAAAACTCGCCGAAAAAACGCTGCAATTGCAACCACACACAGCCCATGGAGAAATAAACACATCCTGTAAGTATTGTCGCTTTTATTCAATATTAGTTTGAAAATCAAAGACTAAAAAAATTCGTACAAATGTTGGTAAGTATTGTCACTTACAGAGCTTGGGTTACCTCAGTATGGTGTATGTGACTTTTCAGACCTACAAAGAATCACTCATATAATGATGTTTTGCTTCAGACGATAGCTTTTGCTCATTTAGTAGTCATTATGAATGCCATAATACTTGAACAACTGCTATTTTCAGTCGATCAGGGTTTTTGAAGATGCAATGCAGTCAAAAGTGGAGAATAATGTGCAGGATTTATCCACTAAAAGCCGACTCGATACAGTAGCGAGACTTCCTTCACACATGCTACCAGATACAGTTATCAGATGCATCAAGGACAACTTTTAACAGCCAAATGTCTAGAAATATATTTGTATCCACGCTGAACTGATTTCCCTTTGCAATGAAGCCGTCCCAGGAGCTAGCTGTTGATCAACGAAACTTGAGAATGAGAGTTCGAACTTGACCGGTTTAATATGCAGTATAAATACACAAATGTAACTTATGATACAGTTGTGTTTCTCATTGGAAATGTGACTCAGTGGATCTTTGATCTTCTGTTAATTGTTCTTTATTCTTCGTTGATTTAATATATGAGTACGAAGAGGGGCAAAATGATGAATTCTCGGAAATGTTCATTGGGGGGGGGGGGGGGGGGGCAAAATAATGAATTCTGGGGCATTTTCATTGATAACTTCTGTCAATCTCTCTTCTGGACTGGGCAAGGGGGGGGGGGGGGGGGGGTGGGGGGAGGAGGAAGAGACTGCCACTGACTACAAATATATATGAACCTTATTAGCTTCATATCAAAGTCATTGCGTACAAAAGCCCTACATATCGAAATCTGGTGACTCACTTCCGGCATCGGCCCAGTCATCTCACTCAAAAATACATGTTTTGGGAGCTATTTTGCCTTCTAAAACAAATTATATGATTTATGAAAAAATTATACCTTCAAATCAAAGTTAAGAATAACATTTAATCTGCAACTGGTAACTGTTTGGAGTGATTATTGTTAAGATTCGTCGACTGAACAAATTTGAATTTGCTTTCGCGAGTGAAGTGATTTTTTTACAAGGCGTTACCTCGTTTTATGGACGACCAAGCAGAGGAAAACTGGGTTTAGGCTTGAATACGCATGTCTGAACTGACTTACTTTCTACCGCAGATAGGAGAATAAATTTAGTCCAGCGTTTTGATGTATAGAACATCGAGGTTTCTCGAATTTAGAGTGCTACAAATCACTGTTAAAGTTCCATTTCGTGCTATTTCTTTCTTGTGACCTTTTTAATGGCGGGAGCTGCAGTAGGAGATTTTGGAGAGGTCAAAACGAAAGCAGAGAATTTTCCTTCGTATAGTTCCAGTATCAACAGGTAATAAACCACAATCTTTTATAGAACTTGTAATGCGACTGAAATTGTTATCTCTCTCAAATAAAATCGCATTTACCTTCAAAGCGATGACCAATACCAAATGTCCTCTTCTGTGTGCAATGATTTTGATATGTCAGTTCCATAAGCTTTTCTTTATTCATCCGATTTCTACTTTTCAAGTTTTGCTTTGACCACTCAAAATAATCTTATGAGATGACTTATGGCCTTGCAGATGTGTGGTTTTATGATAGCATCAAGTTAATCCCTGTGAATTCAGATCACGTAACAGCTCTCCAGATGATTCAGTGCTTTGTTTTCCTATTTAGAGTGATTTATATATTTCCTCTTGGGACATTTTTTTGCATTTGTGAGGGTCTCCCAGGGGGGGTCCTTGTTCCCTGTTCTCAACGAAAATTACCTTTTGTTCCCTTGTTCCCAATTTTTGTTCCAGGGAAAAAGTCAATTTTTCCATTTAGAAAAATGGAAATTGTTCCCTTGTTCCCTAAAACCTCTATTCATGTTCCCTTGTTTCCCGATATATTTTCAGTTTGTTCCCTGTTCCCAACGGATTTTTTGGCATGTTTCCTTGTTCCCCGAAACCCCTGGGAGACCCTCATTTTTGTGGAAAACGGAAACAAAGCCAGACATGGAGTTGGCAAGAGTGGGCTGAAATGCCTTTTGCTGAAACGCCTTTTCCCAAGGCCAAGGTGCTCTCCTTTCATGAACGTCTGCGCTGGAACTACCCGCTAGATGATGACCAGTTCAACTTCATTGTTCAAGGAAGTGCCAGTCATTTCTAGGATACTGCGTTAAAAAAAGGAACTTAAATGCTAAAACCCACTTCACACCACTGAGCCATTTATTGATAATCGATCGCACGCACTTCCTGGCGATTCGTTATTTCTAGTACAATTTTCATTTCTTACTTTTTCCTAGCTTTATATGGCAGTCATTGCATTTTATATCCAGTCTGCAGTCTGAAATTTATACACAGGCTGGCTTTAATATCATTTCGAACCAAGGACAAGGTGTTAAGTCAGTCTTGACTTACCTTTTCTGGAATTGCCTTTAACATGTCTGGCGAAGGTTCGTCGTGAGAAGTGAAGCATAACATGAACTGATCACTGGAAGATACGAGTTCTTTATTCAGCTCTGCTTGATCCCCTTCAGAGTCGAGAAATAGACATGAACGACTAAAGATAACAACATGATTTCTCGGTGAGCCTTCGGCAGCTGCCATGATTACTTTCGCCTTTTTGGCAAAAAGATGGATGCTCACTCAGTCACTGATAACTTCAAATCGAAAGTAACCACAGGTAGCCCAAGCTTATGATTACGAAGAATGTATGGAAACCCACCGCAGGCATCTTTAATACCCTGGGTGCCAGAGGTTCTACTGCCAGTTTAGGCCATCGACGAGAAGGCTTCTCATCCCTAAACTTTGGCTAGAACCTCTGGCACCCAGGGTACAGGCATCTCTAATTTTTGAAGAAATCAGATTAAAATAATCGTGAATTGGGTTACCTGTGACTCCGGGAGAGACTCTTTTCTTCACCTGCCGCAGGGAGCCCATAATCTGATTTCTTCAAAAATTAGAGAAGCCAAACTAGCCCGGCGAATATATTGTTGTGCCTGCAGAGGAGGCTAGGAAATTTCACTAATTATCGCTGTAATGCTCTTTATACCTCTAATAAAATGTTTCAAAAACCTTCGCTTTCCCTTGTAGTCGTTACCTTTCATGTCCATGGCGATTCCTGGGCCGTTTAACCTTGATTTACGGTGGTTTTTGAATTCTTGATTTTCTATCTCTTCTAGCAATTTAATACAGCGATAATTAGTGAAATTGCCATACATTCTACGTAATTGCTCATACAAATCTTAAGCTTGGGCTACCTGTGAAGTAACCACAGGTAGCCCAAGCTGGGGATCTGTATAATATTTAACAGCATTTGTGTACGATTTATTTTAGTTTTCCATGTACTACGTAAATCTTGAATAAAAATAGACAAAAACCTATACAGTGTCTTTTTGTGTTCCTAACTATGTCTTTTTCACTACCCTATATCATTATGACGTCACGGCTTGTTTATGAGGGGGACAGAATCGACTTGAACAAATAGAATTTTGAACTAAATCTGCTCTGCTGAGAAAAATTTAACTTCGAATTGTCTGGTTTCCAGATATCAGCCGTAATCAAATGTTTATCCCACAATATTTACCGTATTTGGTGGCTGTTTAATACCGCTATTATGCATTTGATAGCGATTTCCTTTGTGTTGTTGTTGTTTTGTCCACCTTCCCACCGACCCGTGATCCTTAGCGTTTAAACAATAGATTGTTTTGATTTGACGTCAAAAATATCTCACTCACTTCCCAGTCTAGTAACCAGGCCTCACCGACGTCAGAAAAATGGCGGTCGAAACTCTTTCAGTTTATTGAGTCGTTTGACGAGGGATTCCGTGATGATTTTGATCTGGACGACGAAGCACTCTTTTCTCTCTTCTAGAGAGTGTAAAAGGAATAGAAGAAAACTACCTAAGAAACCCCAAAACACTACAACGCTTTTCTCTGTGAGGAGCAGTCGGAAGCGATATCTACTGGCAGAAGATGGGCGCCAAATTCGGGGTTCGTGTCAAAGCATTTTCCTTCGAGGCACATAGCAGAAATAATAGTGCTAGAGTTGTTCTGACTCCAGAACAATTAAAACAAGCAGATGAATTCTCTTACATAAAGCTAGACAAGACCTTAAAAAGACACATTTTTCCGACGACGCAAGAGCTTCGTGAATAATTTACTTCGTCGAAACTGGTATCAAGTGAAAGACACAAATGCAGTGTTTGCTGTTGGTCGACTGAGTTTTAGTCGAAGTACAGTTGAAGGTGGTACGGGATGGGCGGTGCAAATGGCTATCGACTCCAAGAAGACTGTGTATGTATTTGAGACTGCGAATTTTACGTGGCAACGATTTTGATTATGGCAAAAAGAGGTTTCTGTCTTGTAAACTGCCAAAGTTGACTTTTAATTTTACTGGCATCGGAACAAGGTCTTTACCAGAGAATGGGAAAAAAGCCATCGAGAAAATATTTGATGGGAACTTTTTGGAAAACTGTAAAAATTCAGGTGAGAACAACAAACTGGTAAAACTGAGGAGTTTCTCTAATTTCCAGACAGGAAATTGCTAATGGGGTGCAATGGGCTGAGTGCTCACTGAAATTTATACTGGCCAAAATCTCAGCTTGACTTCATAAGAGGACATTTGCACAGTGCCGTCACTTGACTACAACTACCAGAATCCTTTGCACAATTCTTTTTCCCTCAAATTTAGACTCTTGGTATTCTCCAAGGGGTTTGGGAAAATCTGAATGAGAAAAATAATTTGAAAAGGATTATGGTAGCTGTAGTAAAATGATGTCGTCATGCAAATTTCCTATTGTGTGTGCCAAGGTCATGATTAACTTTCATTTTCCACAGGATTTATACTATGATATTCTTGGTTTGCAATGACATCACACAATTTTTTTTGATTGCCAAATGAAATAAAATGTTTTTGAGCTTGAGCGAGGTCACAGCTACATCTCTGGGTACAATATTGAAGTTATATATAAAAAACAAGAGCAAGTTGTTGATCAGGGGTTCCAAACTCCAAGAAGCTTTGGCCGAATGCTTTTATTGTTTTGAGGTGTTTGGAATCCCATAATCAACAACCAAAGCTTGAGTTTGTGATACGACTTCTCACATGAACGCAATACCTGCATTCATAAATCATTAGGAAGTATTGTTTGCCAGTATTTTATTGCATACATTAGACTACAAGGATTGTTATTTTGTGATGGTCATTTCAACAAGCGGCCTGATAGCGTAGTGGACAAGACAGCAGACTAGTAGTCTGGAGCAGCCATGAGAACGATGGTTCGAGTCACACTCTGGATACCAATTTTTATTTTCATCTTCTCATTCACTTCTCTTCATGTAAAGTAATACTTACGCTGTAATCCTTGTAGCTTAATTAGGTCCATCACATGCATGAGTCTTGATACCCAATGAGAGCACAGATGAAAATCACTAGTGATTTGGATATGTGATCAGATGTTCATCTGGTGTTTCAATGGGTATCAAGATTCATGCATGTGACCAAATGCATTCCTCTGATTGTCTAAAAATCTCATGAATTATTCATGAGTTTGAGAAGTAAAAGTGCATTTTGTTTCTGAGTTATGGGCGAACGAACATGAGAAGTTGTTACTGAAAATATATAGGGCAGCCATATTCAACAATTGAAGGGGTCCGTGCAAGAACAACGTAAGTGACTTTTGATCAAGTTCTAAATTCTCTCTTAGAAAACAAAGAATATCAAGAAGAATTTGGAATTTGATCAGAAGTCACTTACGTTGTTCTTGCACGGACCCCTTCAATTAGATTGCAAGCTTAAGGTTTCTATCGGCAGATAGTTGCCGAATCAAAGTTGATAGAGAGCAAGACGTCTAATTGTTTTAGCTTCACCAAACCACTGTTTTAGTGGTCGAGAAAACAGTGAAAAACTTGCAAAAAAGCAGATTTCTTAGTGATTTTTGTCTGAAGTGCACACAGTCGACTAACAATCCATAGACAATGCCTGGCTAGCCAATCACATGATGAGTTTCCAAATAGACAGTGGCTGGGTTATGCTAATGATCGATCAACAGCAACTGGCTCGCCAATGAGATGGAGAGTTTCCCAATAGTATCCCAATGTATCATAAGTAATAGATATTATAAACTCAAATAAATCCGATAAAGCACGGAGATTAATTCTGTATCTGACTTATCAAATTTCTAGATGTAGTCCTGTTTTCAGTTATTTTGGCGATATGGCTTATTTCGGTGGAGAAAATCGAAGTTAAGGTTTATGTAAATTTATAAACATATTAAACATTCATTTCCTTTGATTTTGCTTCATGAATTATTAATGAGTTTATTATTAATGAGTTTGATAATTCATATTAGTATAAACCAACTAGTGGACTATTACAAATCCTGCATTCTGATTGGCTACCCTACTATAGGTCTATTTGTGATAGCCCATGGTAGAGAAAAAACCGCACGCATTTTCACGAAATAATAACAGTTTTTCAACTTCAATTTGCTTCCTTCTATTATTTTCTACTGTCTGACTAGTTAGTTTATACTAAAACAATTAGACTTCTCGCCCTCATGGGCTGTGGATCTAATTGTTAAAATATAGCATGGTGAGAAGATATAGTGTGGTAAATCAAGATGTGTGTGTATACATTTGTTATAATTATGCCTTTATTCACACGGCAGCCATCTTGACTTGGAATAATACATGCCTACACAGCTTCATAATAAATCGGGTCTCAAGACGAATTTCAGTTAGGGAGAACAAAAGTTTTTATTCTCTTGGGATTAAACATGCCCATCACACTAATAAGATGTATAGCTGTGAATCTGAAAAATCAAACATGAATTACGGTGTACTAATAATGTCATCATATTATTAAAACTTGGTTTGTCCAATTCTGGTAAATAACAAACTATTGTTGATGTAATGATCCTAGGGCGAATTAAATAAAACTTTTACAAGTTCTGTAAAAAAACAAATCTGGCAATTGTTTTTACAGGAACCTTGTTTTATGAGTCGATGAGTCAATGATAGTTAGGTTTTAGATTAGGGTTAGTTTTAATTGTAAAAATAAAAAAGATCAAAGTTGACTCATGATCCATTGACTCATGAAAACGTGAATCTCGTTTTTATGCTGGGAAGACGATGACCTACCCTGGTTCCAGAGGTTTTCTAGAGAGAGAACAGCTGTGAGAAAGAGGGGCCGCTGATCGCTGCTTTGCTGCTCTTTCTCCATGGCTGTTCTCTCTAGAAAACCTCTAGAACCAGGGTAACGATGACCAGACTTGTCAAATACACATGTAATTGTTTTATAAATTGGCCAATGGCCTCTGACAACAAGTAAGGGATATGATTTAAAGTGCATAAGAAATAAAAAAAGTACATTTTTTGAAATGTTTGAAATTATGCGGTTTATTATCATTAGTAAATGAGAATGAGTTTAATGCTTCCAAGGCAACATATTCTAGCATGATGTCATCAAAATGTACTGAGTTTTGTGATGTGGCATACTTTACATGCTCTCATATTTTTGCACAAAGAAACTTCAACATTTTCTCATAAGACCACTGCCACCAGTCATACGGTGGAAATTAAGTTATATCAGAAACATAACGGAGTTGAAATGTGTAATGGCCATACTTCACTTTAGTGTCACACTCTGGATTATTCAGCAAATAAAAATGACCATATATGGTAAAATGGCAGTTGGGTTCTCATGCTAGACTAGAATGTATTTTCCAAATATGGTACTTTTTATTCACTGAATAATCCGGAGCATAAGGAGTTGAAACGTGTAACAGCGGCCCCATGTTTCTGGTTATATATATTATGATAGTTCCTATAATTCTTGGATCAACTGCATTAGGCAGGTAAAGATCCCTGGTTACGAGTTGGTTCTGCAATCTGTTCATGCACTAGTGACGTTAGCCGCTGACAAGACATCACAGCACCACTTTCGAATGCAGTGCTTCGAAAAACTGCAAAAACTGGGTATATACTTCATGGTAGTGTTTCGTTCCATATAGTCATTTCCTCTACTGTTTTTCAGGGAGACTATGGAACGAAACACTACCATGAAGTAAATACCCAAAACTGGTAAAACCGCGGTTACACAAGCGATTTTTTAAAATCTGTCGCGTCCCCAGCTCGCGGTGAAAATCGCACATGTATCCACTCTTGCACAGGCGAAGCGACAGCTAAAACATCACGGGAAAAAAATCGCGAGAAATTCAATGAGTCGAATTTTTAGCGACAAAAAGTATGGACTTGTCGCGACATTAGCATATCTAGCCGATAAGGAGCAAGCACTAAATCGAGGCAATAGAATAATTGGTCGTATCCAGTATTCCATATGTCTCGCGAACTTCTTGCCAACATTTGTCGCAACAGTTTATCGCCCGTGTAGCCACCACCGCGCGCTTGGGACGCGCGAGTTTTTCAGAAAGTCGCGTCCTAAAAAGCGCTCGCGAACGTAGCTGCGGCAGGCTACGAATACAGCCGTCTAACATCGGGAGCCACAATCGAAACCCGTCCCCCCGAGAGACGTCTGCGATTAGAGGCGAAACATTCCATACTGATGACGTAATGTGGCCCGGATCTGGTCGCTGTATTTACCTGATTAGCTTGTACATGATAATTAGGCACACTAGCCAATCAAATGACGCGACCAGATCCTGGCCGCAAACGTCATCAGTATGGAATGTTTGGCCTGGATTCGTAGACGTCTCTCTCGAAGGACGGGTTTTGAATGTGGCTCCCGATGCGGCTGAATGCAACCTCCGCAATTTGTTTACTTCTCTCGTTAAATGACTGAAATATTATGCTCTTGTAAAGCGTGAAGTCAAAAGAAACTTAAGTAAATTTTCGTAAAATGCTAAAATCATTGTTCTGAAAGCATCGAAATTATAAATTGCATAATTTCCAACATTATTTGCCATTTCATATGCACTTTAAAGAGGGGTATCTTTAGAGTCCTCAGGGTAGATTTCAACCATGTCTGCAGTCTGTACTGGTCGCCTCCTGCGGCAGGGCAGCCTGTAATCCTCCTTAGCAGCCTCTGCCTCCTCGATGGTCTGAGGTAGTGTAGTGTAGAGTGTCTCGGGTAACCATAGCGACAGTATCCCGGCAATCACCGCATTGACACCAAAAATAGTAACCGGGATGGTCAGGCTCAACCCTGGCAACTGGGCCTAGGGGAGAAAAAAGGACTTCAGAAACTTAACAAAAAGTAACTCCCAGAAGGTTGTTCAGTTTTCAATTCTAAATAAGGTATCTATCTAACAGGGAACGTGAAAGGTAATGCTTGTTTTCTCGGTAAAACAGGCCTTTTGATGGCTTATCTAAAATAGGAGTTAAAGTAAAGGTTGTGTATGTATATGAAACAACCTTATTTAACGTCGGTAACTCGTGACAGTTCTGGTAAGACCGGTAAACTAGAGGCAAGCGTGGGACTAGGATTTTTACGTCCTCATCCGAGAACGAGATGTTTCATAGTCACATAGGCATTGCACTGTTGCTCTATTGTTTTTGTACTGCACGTTCTCAAGGTTAGGGTGTTTTGTATTGTTGGGTAAGCCAATGATGTGGCTCGTGTCGATGGGTACTGTCTATTTTTAGATTACATGACTGCGCTTTTCGGGATGGAGTGCCAAATCACGGCGAAAAATATCACTGGATTAGCTAACGCGATTAACGGTCGCCTTTTTAAGTGATGCATTAAATAGGATACATATTTTGGGGGTTAGGTATGAAAAGGGTATGGAAAATAATCAGTATAGTTTGGTGTGAAATAACGTCAGGGTCATGCTTCCCCGGAAATGTTTAGATTGAGCAGTCTACTGCGCCTGCGCCTCGGACCAGCTGCGAAAAGTTGCGGATACTAACCTTCGTTCTAAGATGCCATATTGGACTACTATTGTCACGATCTTTAATTTTGTCCCCATATCTTAGGGGTTCACCATGCAAGAACTGCACTGAGCCGGCCTGTACCGCTCGAAACGGGCCACAGCACTGGCTTACTCGACAATACAAACACCCTAACCTTTAGAACGTGCAGTATGAAAACAATACACCTCGTTCGTGAGGGCGTGGTCTCTGTATTTTAACAGCCACATGTTTAATGTATGAAAAACAAAATCCTTGCCAGGCGAAAGAGCATACCAACATTGGTGATTCTGTAGAATTTGAGTGTTGTAGCATGCCGGAAAGGCTGTAAAGTTACAGCGATTTGAAATTAGAGAGATTTGTATGAGAAAAACCATGTAGGCCTTTCAAGCCTCGCTTTCATGTATTTTCTACATTTAAAATGCCAATAACTCGACAGTAATTTGAAACATTGCTTTCAAACTGTGGTCAGTTACTAATTTAGGTACAATCTTTCATGTGGTAGCAATAGTTTCTCTGTTCACATTAATCTTCCAATTTATGCAAATTATGAATGAGGTCTATAGAGCTACAGTATAATGGTGCAATCAGAATACAGGTTTCGAGCGGCACTGTATAACTCAGAGCATTTTTTGCGTTGCAATTTCACGAAAAAGTAAACTGCATCCTAATAATTTATGTCCTCGTGAAACGTTTTCGTCGCGACGCCGTTACACGGAAGATTCTCATAAAATAGCACACTGTAATAGCCGCTTAAAATATTGAGGAATTTTCAGCTTCCACCTTTCACGACAAACTGGTGTTCGCACCCCGGTCAAGCCAGTAATTCCTCTGAAGGTGTAAAAACTAGTTCTCTACACTGGAGATTGTGAATCACTCTGGCTCGGAGGTCCCGTCTACGAGAACCACCGAGGACGCAAACAACTCTTTGGCGGTGACCACCTTCTGATGTCGACTTGGCGTGATATTCAACTCACTAACTGATGTAATCGCAATACCACTGACAGCTATGGGTAACTGATAGGCTGTGGCCAAGTGCCGAAAAACCAGAAGAACCGGAATAAACTAGTAGTTAAAGGTGATGTTACACGAGACGATTTTTAACGACGATTTTTCGTGCAACAGTGTTGCGCGAAAAGTCAACATAGTGTAACATAGCGCTCTGGACGATTTTTAACGCAATCTTCGTTGCGGCAACAAGTTGCAAGTTTTGAATTACCTTCAAAAACCTGCAACATTGTTGCCCGAATTTTGTTGGAGTTGCTTCGTGTAACACCCTCGCCGTTGACTTTTCGCGCAACGTCATCCCAGAAACCTGTTCGCTACGCCCACGGAAACGAGGCTACGTCAACAAACAAAGACTCCACTTGTCAGCCATTTTTCTAAACGAGGGTGTCGGAGTAGGAGCCTAGGTGTCAGCTAGATGTTGAGCTAAAAATCGCCCCGTGTAACATACGCGTTGCCGCAACAATGTTGCGCTAAAAGTTGTCTCGTGTAACATGCATTAAAAATCGTCGCGAAAAATAGTGGTTAAAAATCGTCTCGTGTAACATCACCTAAGTGTCTAGTTCTACAATTCTATTATTGATCTACAATACTCGTGTGTGTAAACGTTCCTTAACAGAAAACGAAGAGAAAAAACACCGTTCAGTAAATTCTACCATGCAGAAAAACAAGACAACAACACTCGAAGGATTGTTACATGTAACCGGAACATACCATCATAACGATGTAGGGAGCGAGTATTCCACCCATACGTGCACTCATGGATCCTAGTCCCATGCCACTGTTCCTACAATCAGAATATAACTACATGTGAATGAAACACTTGCAACAGTATACGTATCAATTATTTCAACATGAGAACATGTCACATGAGAGCATGTAATATAATGTATTTTGTCAGAGTGCTTTACAGTAATGGAACGTGGTCTTTGTTCAAAGTGAATGTTGTAATTTACTGTTCGATAATCAGCACGCATTGCTGTTATACCGTAAAATCCCGAGTATGAGCAGCCACGTGCCGTTACAACATTTTACATTTTGAAATCGTGTATAAGCGGTGCTCGAATAAAAGAGTCCCTGCTTATACACGAATCAAAGAGAATAACTGAAAGCAACTCGTGAAGAACTGTATGCGTGACTTGCGTGTGTGACTTGCGTGTCTTGGAGATGGGGAATAGGACATCGGGGAATAGGGCATTTCCAGACCGAAATGAAGTATGGTTACGAGTTATACGACTTGGTCAACAACAACACAACAACAATAAATACTTCTGTCAACTGGACTTAGCTAAGATTTTACTATTCATAATTTCTTAGCCTGTGTACAGCCGTCCAACATTTTAAAAATGCCTATTCCCTAATGTCATATGCCCTAATGTCCTATTCCTAATGCCCTAATGTCCTATTCCTAATGTCCTATTCCTAATGTCCTATGCCCTAATGTCCTAGGGCTGATTAGGGCATATGACACTAGAAATATTCCCTGAATGCTCTATAACATAATGTCCCATTCCCTAATGCCCTATTTCCTAATGCCCCATTCCCTAATGCCCTATTTCCTAATGCCCCATTCCCTAATGCCATATTCCCTAACTGTCCTATTCTCTAATGTCCTATTCCCTATAGCCTGGTTAAGTGGCTCTCTGGTTTATTCGGAAATGTTAGCTTTCGGGTCGGGTTTGGGTTACCTGTGGGCCGAGCGAGTCAGTCGAGTGCAAACGGCAACCCGAAAACTAACATTTCCGAAAAAACCCGAGAGCCTGTAAGCAAGCTATATTCCCTAAAGAAAAAATTGCGATAGATTTGCCGATTTTGACACAGACCAGTTTCAGAACGAGTTTGGACGGAATGAAAATACTGAAAGGTTTTTAATTCTTCAGGCACTCTGCATAGCTTTGTTACCAGTAGATATTGAGATCTGATTGATGTTATTACCTGACAAGTACTATATTTATAAAATGAGAGGCCGTGTTGTATCGGCGAGGATCTATATATACATGCATCAGGAGTTCGGGACTTCCGGTTGGATCACACTGCATTCTGGGTAGGTGGGCTCAGAAAAGTGGGCATCAACTTCCAGAGCGGCCATATTGGATTTGAGCGCAGTCAACTTGGAAACTTTATTAATCCCGTTCTAAAGCTTAAACATCGACTTAGAACTCCCAACTGAAGAATCTGTAAAGGTAAGATATTCCGTGTATTAGGTAGTAAGTTTTTGAACTTGCAAATAGCAAAAATTGACTGCACTCAAATCCAATATGGCCGATCTAGAAGTTGATGCCCAGTTTTCTGAGCCCACCTACCCAGAATGCAGTGTGATCCAACCGGAAGTCCGGAACTCCTGATGCATGTATACCGATACAACACGGACTCGAATTTGATAAATTACTTAAATAAACTAAAGATGTAGAGTCATGCTGTTCAGGTATTTTGGCGATATGACTTATTTTGGCCAAGAAAATCAAAGTTAAAGTTTATGTCACATTTATAGACACTCATTAAATATTCATTACTTTTGTTTTTCCTCATTAATTATTCATGATTTTTAAGAGTAGGATAGAGTTCTGTGGTGTACAGGTAGTCGATATTGATATCTCATATCTGATTGATGTCATTACCTGACTAGAGTTGGATAGAGTTCCGTGGTGTACAGGTAGATATTCGAGAATTCAGCTGTGATGAAAGATTTGCCAATAAGTGCTAGGACCGTAACGGCTGTCGGGTAATCTGCCGAGTGAATAAGAATGGACTGAATTAATGTCAGGTTTTGCTACTGATATCGAACAGTTGAACAAATAGTGACAAATAGCGCATTTATTTTAAGCTAAAGGTAAGGCCACCTTATTTAACGTCGGTAACTCGTGACAGTCTGGTGAGACTGATAAACTTGAGGCCGACGTGGGACCTACGATTTTACGTCCTTATCCGAGAAGACGTGACCGGAAGGTCTAACCATTTGCAGTTCGATAACGAGATTATTTCACAAAGGTAGCACCTTCTACTCAGTTATTTAAGACCCTGAGTGTTCCGCACGACAGACCGGAGTTTAACCACTGAGCTATATAACTGGCGGTGAATAGGCGGTAAAACTGTATATGAACATAGTCCAATTCATAGTTCATGACCGCCATTTTGAAAGGAAACCAAGCCTTTTAATAGTGACATCGAGGCTCAGGTCTTAGTTAGCATGATAATCAATATGTATCTATAAGTTCATAGAAAGACCTAACTGCTGTAACTTAGCTGTAACTTAGCCTAAATTCACCCCAATTCACCCAAACATTAGTGATAAGCTCTAAAACACCCAAAATTAGTGACTACCTCTAAACACCCTAAATTTATAGTGAGCACCCGTTGTTGACGGTTAGGTGTTTTTTTTAAATGTTGGGTTAGGGTTTTATAAGGGTTTGGGACAGTTTGTTCAGCTACATGAAGTACTTGCCGAGAAAGAGGGTTTGTATCAGTGCAGGGTCAACGCGAGGCTAAGGCTTGGTTACCTTAGTTTCAAGAACTACGAATAGCAGATATTACAGTTGCGTCTACGAATAGCAGTTTCAGCGGTATTCACCCAAATGCCTCACTTCGATGTAATGAAGCACTATTCAAACCATCATTCTTGCATGACACCAACACCCTCTTACACAAGCGCTTCATTACTTTGCAGGGGCGGATCCAGGATTTTTTTTTTTTTTGGGGGGGGGGCTGTCATAGATTTTTTTTGTTCAGGAACATGCATTGCCTCTGTAAAATGCTGTAAAATGCTGTAAAATGCTGCAATTTGGCCAGTCCAACCAGCCCAAGGGGGGGTGGCTAGTCACCCAATCCACCCCCCTAAATCCGCCCCTGCGTTTGGGTTAATACCGCTAAAACTGCTATTCGTAGACGCAACTCTAATATCTGCTATTGGACGAGGGTACGCGCATCGCCAATAATGCAACGGGATAAAACTTAATTGGACTTGATCATGAAGGCCGTGTTAGATATATGATATATAAGGAAGTTAAAAGGCTTGCTTGTTTTCACGTGACGTCTCACCGCCATTTTGATTGACGTAAACAAAAGATTGCTCGTTAGCTTCTATTGTTTGGTCACCCAACATGGCCGCCAATTTGTTACCTGAATCTCTGGGAATTGATTGCAAACCAGCAATAGAACATTAGATTTCAGCAGTTAGCTGAACAGCAGTTATACTGAAGAAAGTGTAATGAGAACTATTGGTCTACAGATTTCGACTATAGAATACTGCTATTATCAGTTTACAAGAGGTAATTAGGCTGTTCTCAGCTGCCAAACAACCGGTTTAACAGCACATGAACATGGCGTTGACAACACAAAACTCTGTACCGAATTTACTGAAAATCTTTCGACAACGAGTAACCTTACATACCAGTAATCTAAGTCCTAACAATCTTCTTTCTTATTTTCCGGTAAGTATTCTACTTTCACTTACTGTGCCCGATGAGGTTCATGTGTTGTCAACGACGAGTTCACCTGCTGTGAAACAGTTGTTTGACAGCTAGCTGAGAACAGACTAATTACATCGTGTCCGAAACGCCCCAAAAGTGGCGCGCGGCGCGCTCAACCGATAATAGTATAGCTAGCACTATTACCAGGGTTAGTGAAAACTACACTGGTGTAAACAAGCTTAAAGCCCCGGTGAAACGGTATCAACATTGGTACAACTAGCCTTGTCCCCAGGCTTTTCGTTTACGCGCGGCTGGATATTGTGACTTCACTGCTAGCCCCACGCCAAGAAGCCTCGCCAAAACCTCTTGAAAGCGAAATCAAGAGGTCTATGGTAGATTTTGGGAGGTTTTGGTATACGTGTGAAACCTATAAGTCGAAATTTTCTACCGTAGGTACTTTAGGTAGGTCATAAACAGCAAACGACTAAAAAAATACGTATATTTCACTTTGCGAGAGTTAACCCCAAAGGTTTCTTACTCGGGAGTCAAAACGGCCGCCATTTTGAAAAAAAAAAAAACTTTGCGATTGCATGATGGGAAGACTGAGTAAAAGACTGGGGACGAACGGCTACGGTACAACGCTTGTTGGACCGTTTGAACGGGCCTTTCAACATTGTTGAAAGGTGTTGATTGATGTTGAAAGTTTGAATGCGTTCAAACTTTGATTCAACATCTGTTCAACATTTAATTAACTTCTATTGCTCTCGGAAATGTTCAACCGATGTTGAAACCGTTTGACACGCATGTTTTCAACATCTCTTCAACATGATGCAGCAAATATTGAACCGATGTTGAAGCCGTTTGACCAAGGCCTAAGATTACCACAATATTTCATTATTGCACCTTTCGGGACTGCTAGAATAAGAAGACTTGCTACTCCAGTGGTTATCATGTAGACGCTGTAGGGAATCCGACGGCCAAACCTATCATAAAAAATAAACTAAACCTATCAAAAGCAACAAACCAAATCTATCCTACGCAACAAACCAAACCTATTCTACACAACAAACCAAACCTATCGTACGCAACAAACCAAACCTATCAAAAGCAACAAACGAAAGCTATCGTACAAAACAAACCAAACCTATCGTACGCAACAAACCAAACATATACGCAACAAACCAAACCTATCCTACGCAACAAACCCAACCTATCCTACGGCAACAAACCAAACCTATTGTACAAAACAAACCAAACCTATCCTACGCAACAAACCAAATCTATCCTACGCAACAAACCAAACCTATTCTACACAACAAACCAAACCTATCTTACGCAACAAACCAACCCTATCAAAAGCAACAAACCAAACCTATCGTATACAAAACAAACCATCATACGCAACAAACCAACCCTATCAAAAGCAACAAACCAAACATATCGTACAAAACAAACCAAACCTATCGTACAAAATAAACTAAACCTATCAAAAGCAACAAACCAAATCTATCCTACGCAACAAACCAAACCTATTCTACACAACAAACCAAACCTATCATACGCAACAATTAAACCAAACCTACCAAACGCAACAAACCAAACCAATCATACGCAACAAACCAACCCTATCAAAAGCAACAAACCAAACCTATCGTACAAAACAAACCATCATACGCAACAAACCAACCCTATCAAAAGCAACAAACCAAACCTATCGTACAAAACAAACCAAACCTATCATACAAAATAAACTAAACCTATCAAAAGCAACAAACCAAATATATCCTACGCAACAAACCAAACCTATTATACACAACAAACCAAACCTATCGTACGCAACAATTAAACCAAATCTATCAAACGCAACAAACCAAACCAATCATACGCAACAAACGAACCCTATCAAAAGCAACAAACCAAACCTATCGTACAAAACAAACCAAACCTATCATACAAAATAAACTAAACCTATCAAAAGCAACAAACCAAATATATCCTACGCAACAAACCAAACCTATTATACACAACAAACCAAACCTATCATACGCAACAATTAAACCAAACCTATCAAACGCAACAAACCAAACCAATCATACGCAACAAACGAACCCTATCAAAACTCGCGCTAGGTGATAGCTGCTTCGCTCAGAGGTGAATATGAAATCATATTCACTGTTTGAGTAGCCAATCAGAGCGCACGAAAAGTGATATACCTATAGTAGGGTAGCCAATCAGAATGCAGGATTTGTAATAGTGCACTGGTTGGTTTATACTAATTAAAATTATCCATCGATGCGCTCGTTACCGATTACTTTTTCCAGCGATCGCAACGATTGTAACGATGAAATGAAAATCGGGCGTAAAGGTCCCCGGTTTACTGATGAGTACACCATAAAGAGAAAGAACGATGCTAGTGTGATGTGGGAAATATTTAGTATACTTAAATTAAAAGTGGGTTGCGCATAGATTTATCTGGAGGGAGGGGGGAGTTGGGTAATTTAAGATGCATCCAATACTTACTTTTGCATGAGGAACCAGCAAATAAACAGTTGTGGCACGTAGATACTATTCATAATGACGTAGTTGACATAGACATTTCCCGCCAAGTTGGTGACATAGAGGTAGAAGCCAAAGTGAACAAGCGCCACCACAAACCTTTGAAAGAGTCAGATTAATGCAGAGTTGAGAACCTGAATACTGTCCACAATTCTTGCTGTTATATTTCCATTAAACAATACAAATCCTCCCACAATGGCGTCCGACAGATTTCACGAAATCATTTTCGTATCCTCTTTTTCACTAATCATCATCATTGTATAGAATCGACTAAGAGGCAATTGTCTCCGTGTTTCTGCTCTCTAAAGCCCGGTTTCCATTTTATCGCAACGATCGCAGTGATCGCAGCATTCTTTTGTTCGGTGTGAATCGAAGCGTAAATTTATACGCAGAACAAAAGAATCCAGCGATCGCTGCGATCGTATGGAAACCGGGCTTTAATGACTTCAAAAACCGAATGACGTCAAAACGTGAGAGAACGACATTCACACAACTCGACTACGATTCGTGGCGTACTTCTTTGTTCTCCTCGTTTTGACGTCCTCTGCATGTGCATTTATATGAGACACACCCACGACAAAATGACATCCTTTTGTTAAATGTGGATCACCTTACTACATATCACCTATCACATGCCACATATCACAACATATTACCTATCACATGCCACTAGAGCAGATTTCGTATGAGTGGGACAAACTACAGCACTGACCGGCACAGCACGATTACCGTACGGCATGCCGTGACGTTGAAATGGTTTCCCATTGTTTATGTCCTACTGATCCAATCAAATCACAGAATTACAGTACAGCACGGTGACGGACATGCCGTAGTTCGTCCCACTCATACGAAATCTGTTCTATCGCATGCCACATGCAGTAGGCGTAAGCTAGTTGAAAGGCTGACAACGTGCGAAAGCCGCGCAGAGAAATAAGCTGCACTCGTCCATCACGTTTTGACCTTAGAAGACTATGCAAACTCATTTGATTGTGTTATATATACGTTTGGCATTTCTTTGCTGTGTTACACTCACCAGTTATATGCTAGAATCAAGGACCTTTTTCGCAGCTTAGGAGTACGGAAGAGGTCTAGGATTGTGTATTTCTTTGTATCTCGCTCTCTTTCTTTTTGGTCCCTCCTGATGTCATTGATGACCCCCTCCAGAGCCGCCGAATCCACAGCTTTGGAATTCTTGCCACCACATTTCATGAGGATAGTATGTGCTTCGTCAAGACGATCATGGGCGATGAGCCAACGAACTGACTCGGGGAATACTCTATGCGACAAAAGTTATTTGCACCATTAGAGAAGTTATCCATCTAGCTTCCTATCGTTCGTGGCCGGCTTAATTTGTTTGTCATAAAGTGGCATTGTTAAACTAATGCATTGCTACTAAATGCGTAATTAACACAGAGAGGGGTTGAAACAACAAGAAAACAAAGTTCAGTACGAGGCGTGTTGCCAGCACTTTACCTTCACTGTTATTTTCAAGGAGTTATTTTAACTCCAAAAGAGTTATTCTGTACAATTTTTTTAGTACAGCATAACATTTTTGGAGTTGGAATAACTCCTTGAAAAGAAGAATGTTGTGACCTAAATATTACCAACACTGATGACACTTTGTCGGTTCAGTACGCTGGAGTTCTGTGTTTAAAGGACTATGTCAGCTATTTTTATCATCACTTTGAAACGCTGAAAATTACATTCAAACTGAAAGAAACCAAGAAATAATGGTGTAGATTTATTAAAAGCGTTTTTCTTAGTAAAGTTAAGCTACAGAAAAGCTAATCGGACAACGGATGGCGAGGATGGAAATGGATTACGATTATGAAAATCTTGAAAAAGTTAGGCTAACGTTTTCAAGTTTTAAACTATTATCTTTGATATTAGCTAATGTTTCTACTCTCGCTTGCTGTCTATTCGAAAATTAACATCGTTTCGTATCACATAGTGGTAGAGTGAGTATGTTTCTTATAATCAAACAACAATTCTACATTATTATTTGACAGAAAATCAGAAAAATCCTGGTGATATAATCCCTTTAAGCCTGAGTGTAGTACTGACTTAGCCGAAGGAATGTTATTAATTTGAAAAACAGTTTCTCGAAAAATCAGCAAATGCAGCTGATTGTATACATTCCAGTTGATAAAGAAGAACAGTATCCAGTTCAGACGAAAAAAAGGAGCTTATACTATTAATAGGTACATAATCAAGTAATACAAACAGCCAAGAATCCAACGTAATCGTCCTTTACTTGATCATCCTTGATCGAGTTCAACAGTGCTTTTATGAGACTTACCTCCATGCGAGAAAAAAGAGAATGGGTGGAAGAGTGGTCGCCAAAATCAAGTGCCTCCAGTCTCTGATAAAGTACCCAACGAAAGCTGTGACACAGTACCCAGGAGACCAGAACACGTGGTTTATCTGGCCACCCATTGTCCGACGCTCGGGTCCCAGTAACTCGATGGTGTACACGTATGCGGACAACATGAATGAAACCAGGAAAAAACCGACGAAGAAACGAAGTAAACCCAGCAAGGACAGGCAGTCTGCGAACGATGAGCCGACGCCAACCAGTACCTAAACACAATTTACAATCAATATAACGGATATGGTTGACTCATTTTGCCCCTCCCCCGTAGGGGTGAGGGGCTCTCATATAGAAGAGACGGGCCTCTAAAAGGTACCGGAATCTCGTTCTGTGGGTGTGGCTCAAATTCGTTTTTACCCCTAAGAGGTATACCAATTCCAAAACCCAAAATTAACTCATTTGATCCAGTGTAATTGAATGTGAAAATACGGCTAAGACGCGAAGCCAGGCAAACTCAAGCATGGTTTGAACATGAAAACAAGGCTAAAGCTATTTTGTTGAATAGCCGAGTCACTAGCTTGAATTTGCTAAAATCCTAGAACAATGGAGATTATAACTAATCTCAGCGTTTTTAGTCGTCATAAAATACCGATCCTTAAATGTTAAGACACACGATCACCGTCTTATTCCAAAGTTAGGGTATTTCATACATAAATGACAAAGATAGCGAATTTTGAATGTTTCATCAGAACTGCTCAAAATAACTATGCCTTAACATGCTTGAGAAGAGATCATTAAACGATAATTATATTTTCTGACAAGTAGCAATCATGGCCGTAAAAGATACCACGATAACGTTTCAATCTGAACTCCCTTCGTGGTACCAAACTACGCATTTTAACCCCTAAAAGGTATACGACAAGCATCCCCATCAGTGCCATACAGGGAGCCTCCCCCCTCCTCCCGGAACATTTTGCTATCTAAAATGCAAATATCCCGGAATCGCGCGCCGAAACTAATAGTCCTGCTCACGGTCCCTCCGCCATTTCGAATATTTCGCTGTACAATCGTGAATATTTCTATCTGCAGTACTTTGAATTTCTAACGGGACCTGAAACACTTAGACTGCAACAAGTCCCTTCTATTCCTATAAAGAAGCAAAGACTGCTGCAATGTAGAATTTTGAAATTAGAGGTACAATATTTCGGCTGGCCACACCAGCTTTCTTCAGGTACAATGAAGACAATTTACATTGGCGTGTATTTTTGAACGTGATAGCTGTTGTGAAATAAGATAAAACAGATAACTAGTATGCTCCCTCCTGGATGTTAATGCCATAGGGTTCGAGTGTTCTCGTCTGTGCGATTAAAAAAGCTTCTCTGGCTTACGTAGTGAGTCTCTCTTAGAAAATATTTTTCGATAGGAATTAGTTGCATGTTGTTGGCAGTGTGATAAGTGAGAAAATGTTCGGCAACTGTTGTGGGTTTAGATTTGTTGTTAGAGTTGATTATCGTCCGTCTGGGTTATAAATCCAGTCATGTTGAACTATGCGTGTCATGTCTAGCCATCGTTAGCCATCTTGAACCATGTTTAGCACTTGCTAGCAGTCTATGAAACACTGAATCAATAGGGGCTGATCAAAGTCAGGATCCGGCTAATCCATAGATTGAATTGGAATTTAGCGTGTTGGTTTTTGCGGAGGAAGGAAAACCCGAGAACCCGGAGAAAAACCCTCGGAGCAAGGGCGAGATACCAACAAACTCAACTCACATATGGCGCCACGTCCGGGGATCGAACCTGGGCCACAGCGGTGAGAGGCGAAGCGATTAACCACTGCGCCACCTCGGCTTTCCATGGCTTGAGTCCCCGTTTGCCTATATAGTTTTTATGCAGCTGCACCACTTTACATAACAATGGGGGAAGGACTGTGAGGGGGAGAATTCTCGCTCAGCATCAGTACCTAATCAGAAGAGAGAAAAGCCAACCGAATAGCCTTCACTTAGATTTGCTCGAATCAACGAAAACCGTTGGTTCTCCATGAGTAGTCTTAGATGTAAATGGAGATTCACAAAGTCAGTTTTAGTTATCACAGCTGAACGAACCTCAAGACAAATTCAACAAAGTCGAATAATAACATCATCCGAAAAATACAAAGAAACAAACGCATTTGGGAGTCAAATATTTAACTTGATGAACTAGTACACATCTACTTTCGTGATGTTAGTTCTATGATTCATTGAGGTATTTATGAAATAAAACAGGGTTTCAATATGGGAGGGAGGCAAACCGGAGAACCCGGAGAAAAACCCACGGAGCAAGGGCGAGATACCGGGAATCGAAACCTGGACCACAGACGTAAGAAGCGAAGCGCTTAACCACTGCGCCACCCCAGCGACTGAGCGCTGAATAACTACGACGCATGCGCAAGCTGTACGAAAATCGGCGGGAATTTTGACGTCCCGGTTCCCGGTTAGCTCAGTGGGTAAGCGCCGGTCTGTCAAGCGGGAGATCGCAGGTTCAAACCCCGGCCGGACCAACACCCAGGGTCTTAAAATAACTGAGTAGAAGGTGCTGCCTTTACATATAATACAGTAAACGATTAGACCTTCACGTCTTCTCGGATAAAGACGTAAAATCGTAGGACTAGTGTCCCCAATTAGCTGCAAACCTAAATACGTTGACACTTAAATCAAGTTACTTACTTGTGCCGGTGAATGTCTCGTGTTTGTAGTGAATATTACCCCAGTATTCAAAACATAAACTAGACGGAAATGGTCTGAGTATTTGAAGCTTAAGTTTGCGATACATCTCTTAATCTTAGCAGAAAACATGAAGGTACTCGCAAAAGTTTAAAATTTCCGCCATTTTTATATAAGTTGCTGTCGTTTTATGCTGCGGTCACACTCGGCTATTTGTTGGGCTTAGTCATGACTAGTTACTGACAAATTTTGGAAAGAGACTTACAGCTATGTCTTGTTCGCGGTCAGATTGGCAAAACAATAATTGTCAACAGGGTTTGAATTTTTGCCGTCGGCGCGCTCGCCGAACTCCGCGCGCCTTCGGCGGTCGCCGTAAACGTTAAATATTCAACAAAAAGGCAAAACATTTCATCTCCGGAACCCAGCCAGGGTAAAGCTATGATGGAAACATACCTGGAAATATTCGTGCGTGATTTGAGTTTGCAGAGTTGGACCGTCACACTTTGGTCCATACTTAAGGCTAGACTTACTAGGTTCGAGTGTGGCCGCAACAATTACAATATGCATTGATCATAACTTTGTCAAACACTGCAAAAGTCAACGTAAATGCTAACAAGCCTAGCTGATGTACAGGACTTTGAAGAGACAGTCGTTGTTCTTGAAGAAGATTCCAATGAAGATATCAATTCATTAATTTTCCCGACTCGCATTGTCGAGTGTTTTAATGATGATGGAGGACTTGTAAGTATGATGATATCAATAAATAAACTCCAATGAAAAAGTTTGAACATTTTAATATTCGGATGTTTCCTTAATTCAGACGTTTAAATTTTCGGACGTTTTATTTGGTCTGAAATTTGAACCTCCAAATATTTATATTACCAAATGACTCACCAGAAACCCGCAGCTGAGATACATACAGGTTCGTCTGCCGAACGCATCGGACGCCAGCCCTCCGAGGATAGACCCCACCAGCATCCCGGAGAAAAAACACGATTGTAGGGAAGCTCCGATGTGAGCACGGTCACATATTAGGTTCCACTGAAAAACAACAGAAACAAAATGGTTACTTTTCCCGCTCTTTTCTGTCTTTCCGGTGGACGCGCGGTTGGGGTAATGCACGTTTCCCGCTCTTTTCTGTCTTTCCGGTGGACGCGCGATTGGTATCCACTTTTCCCGCTCTTTTCTGTCTTTCTGGTGGACGCGCGATTGGGGTAATGCACTTTTTCCGCTCTTTTCTGTCTTTCCGGTGCTCGCGCGGTTGTGGTAATGCACTTTTCCCGCTCTTTTCTGTCTTTCCGGTGGACGCGCGGTTGGGGTAATGCACGTTTCCCGCTCTTTTCTGTCTAATCTCTAAAATTGCTGCATGGTGCTTTAAGGCTTCGGCTTGTGTCAGAATCACCAGGGTAAAACTGAAGTGTTCTAGAAAAGTCTACAGGAGTCCCAGAAGGGGACCACTTTCATTTTTTGTCCATTACGCAGCATGTAATTGGAGATGGGTGTAGGAAAATGTATTATGTTTGATGCATTTTGTGCACACAAATCTTGTGGTTGGAGAGATTAAATAAGCTACTGCATGTAATGCATGAGTACATATTTTGTGTTTGCTTTTGATATTAAGTACGAACGAGGTTTTTTTGAACTGATTTTCAGCTCCTCGAAATTCGCGAATATCGAAGAAACGAAAATAGATCGCCAAAACTAATGCATTTTTTCTTTTAAGTTTGGAGTCCATCGAGCAATTGTGCTAAGACCGCAGCTCTACAAACCTTGCATTTTATTGGACCCTTTTGGGTCGCACTATAAATAAATCTATTGTTTTAGGGTTAGGCTATTGTTGGGCCATCAATTGCCCTTACACTCATCAGTAAAGGCGTCAAAGCGAGGAAGTTGACCCAGGTTGTTGCAGTCGATGGCGAAAAATAACGTTAATTTCCTTATGGCACAAAAGAACAGAAGTGCGCTAGCTAGCTTGTCGCTTTTACAAAATGAACATATTTTCCAGTCTCAGTACAATTTTTTATCATAGAAACAAATCGTTTTACTTAATCTGTCCCTGCAAAAGTATTCTGCTCGACTTACTCGCTAATTACGCTTAATGTATGTAGTTTTTCCTTATTCTCCTTTTTTATTTGTATTTAAATTGCTTGTAGATTTGTAAATGTATAACTGTGTAAGTTTCCTAGATGAGCATTTGCTCTTGAAGCAAACACAGAGAATATATAAGGTTAAATAAAAAATTAAAAAGACACAAGTGCGGTACGACAGAAATTAAGACATTTCTGACCGATGCCTCGTTCTGATACCATTGTTACCAGACTTCTTCCCGCGTGGGTATTAGCACGTTATTGCTTGTTTTCTGTAGCCATCCAACCATTGCAATAATATTGCATTATCCGAGAATTCTAGCGCCTCAAGATTTTATGCAATTTTTGTGTGGAGTTATCAAGCGAATTTAAGATACGACGACAACGGACGACGACTACGGCTGAGCGTGCCTAGCGGTCGGCTAGAGTTCTGGGCCGAGTACGCAACGAATGGCGCGAAAAATTCAACATTTTGGCGAGACTGAGCTGAAGCCATCGCGTTGCCGACCGAATTGACCAAAAATTCCCACGTAAGCTATGCCCAGAAACGCTGTAAACTTTAATAGAAAGCAACTTATTGTGTAGTTTAAAGGTTAGCTATTGAAATATCCAAAAGAGTGGTGAATTTCTTACATCAGTAAATTCGAATAACGTACTCGGTGTGGTGGACTCGCTACGGTGCAATGAAACCAACACGAGTGTCTCGTTCCAGTCCTTTATTGGTGCGCGTCCGTAGTCGTTGACCGTGGTCGTCGTATCTTAATATTAGGGAGTAGGGAGCTTAAAGTGCATATAAGCCCTGGCTAATTATATTTCTTACGAAGAGACTAGAGGCCATAGACAAAGGATTCCGGAATAAAAAGTTGATTTGATTGATTTGTTATGGTGTATTGGCCGTTCAAAGTTGCCCAAAAACGTGTCTTGGGTTGCCTGTGGGCGAAAATCAAGCGCATGAGTTGGCACTGGGTCTAGTTTTGACGTCATCAACAGAACACGCTCGATGCGCCATTGCATTAAAGGCTTGCCGAATAAAGCTCTCCGAAACGTTTAGCGCGATATTATCATCTTTCTCAGTTATCTATTAAATTATTTTGCAAATAAGCCAACGCTTTATACCCGCGAAGAGAAGAGTTCTGTTGATGACGTCACGTTTTATTCTCGTCCCAGTCCTCGAACGTGCGCGGAAATTAGTCCACATTTGGAGGTTCAGTCGCTAAAAAAATTATGAAAATTTTGATTCCCCCCCCCTACCTTTTAAGGTCTAAGCTGTAAAAAAAAAAGCATAACTGGCCAGGGCTTATATGCACTTTAAGCAACCACGACGACGCGGTCTAGGACGACGGCTTAAAACAATAGCCTTAATTACAGAATACAATAAAAGCACGTGAAAATGCACACAGTCGCCTACATTTTGACCGTTCTCTGCAAAAACACAACGTGGAAACACCAAATTTTACGTAAAAAAGTAAATCACAGCGTTTATCATTCGGCCTTAAACGGAACTCTGTCCTGATCACATTTTCCGAAAATATGCTATAAAAGGCACTTGAAGGCAACTAAAGGAAATAATAAACATCAAATCTCAGGAGAAAACCCTCTTCTACGTTTCGTCGTCATTACCGTCGTCGTCCTGGTTGCTTAAAGGGGCTGTGTCACGGTAAGACTTTACATTCGTTTTTCCGGGCCGGAAAAAGCTATTTCCACCGATTTTGATATGAACTAACGAACCTCTCGGCCATGTGGGATGCTTAAAATGAAAGCAAATATGCAAAAATGACTAACAACCAGTGTATATAAACAGTCTCCAGGGAATATGTTGAAAATCCTTTCAATCAAGCATTGAGGGAGGGAATATCCAATTAACAGCCACTAAACGAGCGATTACTTGATACGTGCACAGCTCCCTAATAGATGTGGGATGACGGTAATGACAACTCACCTCAGTCACAGCAGAGGTAAACTGATCCTTGTCAAACACGTACGACGTGCAGTTGTCACAACATTTGTTGGGTGGACAATCCACGTTGGCTGTGGCGCAGTAGAATCTGGGTGTACCCATGGCGAACACCAACAAACCGAACTGCGGCCCCAGGCCGAAGTTAAGAAAAGAGCAGCCAAAATAGAGGAACTTCTGGTAGGCGCCGAATGATGAGATGTGGTGGAACACATCGTCATACTCACTGTTTCCCTTCCTAGTCATTCGACCCAACATCGTGCACCTGCCACAATAATACAGCCAACCAAATGTGAGGATTTGATCCCAAAAAGGGTTTCTTCAAATACGGTAAAGGTCTTAACATAGGTAGCCCGCACTCTGTAAATGGTTTTCAACGTAAATATTGAACAAAAATCAACGAAACTTACGGAGTGTCTTCTTGTGTTTCTAGAAGGAGAAAGGGGAGTAGTAAGTAATTAACGACTCGTCTTTATTCTCTGTCAGTGGAAAGCGGGTTAAGAGGTTAACGATCATTAACAACTTAGTTAACCCGTCCGTTAATGTTTAAGTGTTTTGAAAGAAGAAGCGTTCGGTAAACTGTTGTGGAGGCGATTCATATCAACTGGAATTCGAAGCTAATGAAGGAGTCAAAAACAATCACATTATGACAAAAGATGTATTTGCTTTAATTCGTCAGCTCATTTACACAACTTTTACCGGCGGGAACGGTGTTCTATAAGCTTATCAATGTTCATTGATAGTTATTAACTTCCTATACATGATACAATCTAGTATATATATGTGTGTGTTCTGTTAGTTTATATTCTTCATCTATATATCTACCAAATTTTGTCAATTCTCTTCTAAATATGTACCAGGTTGTCTGTCTTGACAAGCCCCTATGGTTTTCTTAGACAACCTGTGCCTTACTCTTTCTAGATCTGAATTTGTTGAAAATGTATGCAAATTAATTATTGATAAGGAAGGAATAAAGCTAACTCATTCATTGACAACTGACACTCGCAATTGGTCGAATAAAAACGTGATATTTTGAACGGTATATGATTATCAATGTTGACAACTCGCATAAAATCGTGATAATTTTGTCTTAGAGCCCTTGGTGTTGTAATAAACTATAGTTACAATCCGCATTACCAGTTTTTCTCTACTTTTGTTTACATTCCCTATAACGGTTTCATTTCATAATTAGTAATTAACTACAGTTTGAAAGTAATGTTTCAAATTGCTGTCGAGTTATTGCCATTTTTAATGTAGAAAAAACATCAAAGCGAGGCTGTAAAGGCCTACATGGTTTTCTCATACAAATCTTTCTAATTTCAAAATACTGTAACTTTATAGCATTTTATTCTACAACACTCAAATTCTATTGGATCACCAATGTTGGTATGCTCTTTCGCATGGCAAGAATGTTGTTTTCCATATATATTGTACATGTGGCCAAACTGTTAAAATACAGAGAATATGCCCGGGGGGGATTCAAGGTAAAAAGGGTAGGGGTGACCGTCGGAAAACCTCGAAAAATACCCTAAAACTACCAAACCGTGAAAAATTTCCCACCCTAAACCGTACCTCATGGTCTAAAAATCAAAATGGATTTCGCTTGGACAACCTCCCCCCCGGGAATACGCCCTTATGAATGTATTGTATTGGTCAGTGTTGTATATCTCTACTGTAAGGTATTACTGAACACATACTACCGGACAGTTTACTTTGATCGCTTCCAGTCGTATAACGAAGAGGGCTATTGGCAAGAGTTTTCTTCCTTCGTGATCTTTAAGTTACAATCCGCGCAAGAGGTAGGCACAATTCTATTGTTCAGATGCAATTTGCTTTCCCCACTTTAGAGTATTTTCTGTTTTTTATACTGACAACTCATCAACCCTTAATTCAGAAATTTCTGAAATTATATCCACTAAAAATGCATTTTAAAGGTAGAGTTATTTTGTGTGAAAACGTTCAATTAAAAAATGTTCCCCATATTGAAAGTTCGTCATATTGAAAGTTATGAGAGTTTTCACTAGATGCAATTCAAATCTGTTTACAAAATGAGAAAAAATGTTCTTCTTCTTCAATTTTAGATAGATTTTAATGTCTAAGCCAATGAGGTGGAAGATTGAAACAATACCACAATTAGCACCATTTTACATTCCATGCATAACATATGCCTACCTCTTGCGCGGACCATTACTTAATAGTTGTGACTACGTTTGCATAACCTTATGATTCCTTTCGAATTTCAATATTCTCCCTGAAAATCGACTTAAGATATCCGTTGTTGACAAACCTACTATCGGACGTACTATCGGACAGGCAATACCTATCATCGGACACTCGAGGTTTTGTAATCATGGGAAAACCTGTTTTGATTAAGGCTAGAGTTATTCAGCGACTATTGAGGCCTGTAAAACGTGCTTCATTTCGGGCAAACGTCAGGCGGGAATAAGTGTTGTTGTTAATGTTATATAGCCATAAGTTTTCCAGATATAACGTGCGCTCTAATTGGTGGATTTATGGTCACCTGATTTATGGTCCGCCCGCGCGGGTAACAATTTTGAAAACTATGACGTCAGAGGGTATTAACAATTCCCAATTTTTGCCTGCCACGTGATCACATCGTGATAACTGGCTACTCAAGTTGTTGCCGGACCCCCAGCAATGATTTAACGTTTCTTATCTTACTTTACTGATAGTTACTATTTTTCAATTAGAGCGGATTTCAATTGAGTGCCGGAAGTGTTTTGGTTTTGCGTTTACTAAGCTCTCCTATTGGCTGAGAAAGTAAACCAACAAATCAGAATCCAAAGTAAAACCAAACGCAAATTGGTTTTGGTTTGGTTTGTCATTGGCTCACAGGAGGGGCTGAATGGGGTTAACTGATAACTGAGAAATGGGCCAAAAATATTGCTAACTGAGAATTTTACCTTTTTTTAGCTGTTAGCTGATATTTGTGAGATAGCGGTTACCTGATATTTCATTATTTTTTATTAAAATGACGTAACGTCACATGCTATTATTGGCTTTTCGGATGGTTTTCGACAGATTTTCCTGCCTTGGTTCGCAATTTTCAATTTTTATGCGAGCATTCTACTAAATTATGTACATTTTCCTTCACATAAAATAGGATGTTATCATTAAAAGTTATGTTGTTCAAATGAATAGACAAAATGTAGTGTTTGATGTTGAATTAGCGGTTATTATTCATTTCATACCAGCAAATATGTATTCAAATCAGGTTAGGGTAGTCTTTTTATATAACTTAACTGATAACAGCAAAATTTAACTGATAACTGATAAATAGCTAAAAATTTAGCTGTTAACTGATATTGGTACCCCCCCCCCCCCCCCCCCCCCCCATTCAGCCCCTCTCACAGGGAAGCCATTTATGAGTTACTTGTGATTACTCGGTCCTATGATTGGCTGGCTGTGGATAATTTGCATTTGGTTTTACTACACTCAACTGAAAACCGCTCTATAACGTAGTTTAACTTTCTCAGCATTTATACTGCTTCTTAGGATGATCACGTGATCAGTGACGTCATAGCTAAGAGAAACGCATTATAAAGGTTGGGGCCGGGAGTTAAAAAGTACATCAGAGAAAATTGATCATGAAAATAAGATTGATTTACTAAAAGTCAAATAGAATCACGGTTATAGAGAGAGAGAATATATTAAGGGGGAATGTGGTCACGTGACCTGTTTTTCTGAACATCCCCTTAATGGTAAACGATAGTCAAGTTTAATTCTCTAAGCGTGAGTTTGTAGAAAGGAGTAATCAAAATATACTGGATATACTAACTTGTTTACTTGATGAAAACCCCATTTTAGACTGAAGGCGTTCCCCCTCAAATAATCGTGTTAACAGGTCACGTGATCATCCAAAATATATAAAAAACTAGTTGAGGTTCTATTGTACCGAGTGTCACATATTTTTGTCAAGGTTCTAGCTCATAATCATGAAAAAAATGTTTGTTTTCTTCTATTTTCGGTTACTGATGACTCGGCCATACCTCATACTCAAGTAGCTACATGCAGGCGAGAAATATTTGATTATCAAAACGTCTAGATCTTCATCAAAAGCTTACCTTTTTCGTCGAAAGAAAGCGTTTCAAATGGAACCAGCTCCAAAGAAACAATTTACATCTTTATCAAGCGTGAGAGAGAGAAATTGGTAGCTAAAATAATATGCAAGAAACAAACAAAACGCTACTAAAAATGCCGTAGCGACACTGGCAAAGCAGGCTTCCTGAATAGAAGACGACAAACCTCGGGAAACCGGTGGCGGTGTTTCCCTCTACTGGCGTCTCGGGAAATATCGAGATTCTTGGGAACCCACGCTAAGTGTATCAGTTGTTGCCTCGTTACATTTAGTTATTTTATGACTTCTTAACTGCGTTATAAAGTGTGCCTCGAGTATTCGCATTCTTACAATAAACCGATTATTTGCGATAACTTTACCTTTCCAGTTTCCTTTGCCTTTTTTACTATGATTTTTATCGTTTACACTCCCGTCTGGACAAAAAGGAATTCCCGCCAAAAGCAATTCCCGCCGCGGCCGCGCTCGCGCGCCAATTTGTCATGACCACAGGGTGACCGATAGTTGAGACCACACCTATCGCTATTATCGTAGAGTTCCTAAGGAGAGGAATCGCTCACTTAATTAATTCATGAAATGACCATATAAACTAACATAAATTAGCAGTGGTTTTAAAATGTACAAATTTGACAGCGATTGAGCGACGATGGTTGTTTAGTGTAGTGGTTGCGACGTTTGCCTTACGAGTAGCCGGGAGCGGGGTTCGAGCTCCAGAAAATCTCTAAAAAAAATTTTAGATCACCATTTTCTTGAGAAGTTTTTCTTGAGAACCCTAGCTCTAGGTGGGTAAGATCTTGTTTACTGACCGGTTAGGTTTTTTTTATTTTTCAGGGTAGGATTTTAGTTAGTATATATTGTCATTTAATGAATTAATTAAGTGAGCGATTCCTCTCCTTAGGAGCTCGTCTATTATCGCACTTCGGCCATCTTGGATTGAAAGCGAGGCTTCCGGGTTGTCGGTTACGTAGAGGTTACTATTTGCTCTGTTGTTGGTCGCGAGTTTGGATGAAAAAGCTATTTCATCTCCACTTCTGTAATTCCAATTGTACAAATAATAGCCAGAAAAGAAGATCTAGGGATTCTTTTCACATATTTGATTCCAATAAACAGCTCTAAAAGCGATGGAGTTTGAAAATACGCGGAGATGTCGACCCACACTTCAGACTTCGATAAATATCCAGAGGTAGAGTGAGGAAAAAAACACAAGTAATACTTCTTCGGTTAAAGTGTCACAGGTTCCCTCAGACTCACAGCTAGCAGCGGTCTCTACAGGTAAAATAAGAAGTGAGAAACCTCACCTAGCAGGGCGAATGGAACATGTTAAGTTATTGTTCTCAATAAATATATATACACGTGCACCAGCCACCCTCTATTAATATATTTTGATAATTTTTAATGCACATGGGACTATTTTCACGTTGATCGTAATTTTTCATTTTACGAATAAGACTTGTGTACTTTGCACACCACTAATAATAAATTGGCACTAATCTTGAACGTGTCATGACCATCATATTAAAGTTTTAATGTGTGAATAATATTTTTTATGTAAAATATATTATATATCATATGTATTTGTACTGAATCAAAGGGAAATATTTTGGGAGGTTTTATTAGAATGGTCATCGGTGTTATGCAATGATATTTATCACTGTCAAATTTCTGGTATGAAATGAAGGTTTATTTATTAGTTAATCTGGGATTTTCATGTGTGATTTTCTTAGTAATACCACGATCACCTCAGCTTTCTTTGTTTGTTCAGGGGCATTTAAACTCTAAATTCCCTCATCAGCATGGATACTTGTTCTAATTTTCTCTCGTTGACATGCAAGAATGAAAATTAGAAGGGCATGCATGCTGATGAGGGTTATGGCAGGTCATTATAAAAAATAGTTCCTAGCAGAGTGCATGAATGTCTGTCAACCCTGTACCCTACCTATTTTATGGCTCAAGAAAGGTCTTCTCTTCATTTGTCAAACCCGCTTCTTCCATACATGAGATAATTATACTTAAAACCACAAACATGACATGATTAAACTCTATGCGTGCTCCTGGAATATTTGGTCAGCCACATATAGACCCATTCGAAAAATGGCGTCCAATTTAACTAACTATTGTTTAGGACTGACTAGCCTCGCTTACATGTTCAAAAGCTTTTGTATGTACTGACTAGCCTCGTGTTCACCTTACCAGAACAATAGCTTTTTAAATTGGACGCCATTTTTCGAATGGGTCTATTACATTTTATTTTTACATTTTACTTGACATTTTATTTATTCTTCACAAAATCAACACACTTGCAGGGTCCAGTTCAACCAATGGTGCTCAATCAAGCATAACAAAACGTTAAACAAACTCGACTATGGTAACTTTAGTTTAGGCAGAGAAAAACTAAAGTCCTCTGAGATTAGTTTCATTAGTCAGTGATAATAGTATTACAAAGTAATAGCATGAAATTAGCTAGTGATTAAATTTCCCCTTGACCATTGGGAGGATTTATGCAAATTCTCCCTAATCCCCCTCAGCCATAAATCCTCCCTCAGCTCTCGGGGGAAATTTGATAACTAATTTACCTTATGCCATGCCATTACTTATAATAATAATATTTTGGAGTTTGGACTGATTTTACTTACCAGTAACCTGACTGTTAGGTCTATTCGATTTTATTAAACAGGGTTAAAAAAATCTGCTCTATCTGTGAATAAATTCAAATCAAGCTATCCTCCATAATTTCTGTGGCTTGGCTTGGGAAAGAAATAATATTAATTATAATAAATTGATAAAAAGGATGTAAATGATGCTGGAGTACCCATCCAGCTAGCAGCTACATGTAGGTTATAAAAAAACAGTTGCATAATTGCAATGATTATGGCAGAAGAAAATATATTGTACAAAATGTTGTAATATACCAAAACAGACAACTGAGACAGTGTTGGGGTCTGGCAGTATTTATTAACATAATATAAATTATTATTACAATATATTTTAATATGTTACAATTTATTTACATGATTGAAATATAATATTAATAGTGATACAAAAGCTGGATGGTATATTGTTAGTATGGCTGCTCCCCTAAAGCACTAGATAGTTGGTTTACAAAATAGTTACTACCGAGACATACAAGGCCTAACCCATTGGCTATATCCAGCCTGATGATAATTTTACAGTATTGCTCAACTAAAATTAGGCTGTACCCTGCCAGACTCCAACCTGATCAGCTGATTCTGAATATCTAGATTAATATTCACTTGAATTATAAATTATGGAAATTAAAATAATTGTACGAAGTTTGAAAACTAAAGTTAGGTGATTTAAAAACGATTAGGTAGTCATTGTTGCAATTTTTATTGCCATTATTAGCACTGTCATCAACATCAATATTGTTTTGCATTAATACCATCACCAATACCATTTCCGATTGTCACTATCATCATTGTACATGGTCAAATGACCCATATCTCAGTTTCTCTACAGGTAATTTGGTCAATTTCCAAGTTGCCATTTGTTGATAATGGCCCAATATTGCAAGCCAGTAATACTGTCATTATCATCATCTTAACATACACTACCTGGTATACATATGATATATGTATCAGGAGCCATATTATGTATATATGATATAGTATACCAATGCAATGTTATCAGCCATCCATGCAAGTGAACGATTTTGGTTCATTGATAATGCATTTTCTCAAATCCTCATACAAACCTTCTAAAAACCTAACCCAAAATTTGCCAAAAACCCTAACCATTTCCAACCCAAATCATTCCTAGAACGAGTACACCCAAGCTATAAAATTATGAAGGATTTTTCACATGTTTTCAAGTGATCATTTGAAGTGGCAGGGTATACTGCAGTGAGGTTTGTCTCTTGTTTTTTAGTGTATAAAATGGACCTCTGCTATCTGTTAGTCTGGGGGAACCTGTCACACTTATTTAAGCGAAGAAGTATTTTATAATCAGCTGTTTTTTACTCACTGGATATTTTATCGATGTCTAAAGTATGGGTCGACATCTCCGCGTATTTTCAAACTCCATCGCTTTTAGAGCTGTTCATTGGAATCAAATATGTGAAAAGAATCCCTAGATCTTCTTTTCTGACTATTATTTGTACAATTGGAATTACAGAAGTGGAGATGAAGTAGCTTTTTCATCCAAACTCGCGACCAACAACAGAGCAAATAGTAAGCGCTACGTAACCGACAACCCGGAAGCCTCGCTTTCAATCCAAGATGGCCGAAGTGCGATAATAGCCCCATTAGTGCCAAAATTCACTTGTGGTATTATGATGTGAGTATTTAATTTCATGAGGAAAAAATGGTGTTATGATGATAATTGTATCGAGTAAAAATGGCGTTATGAACTGAAATTCGAATTTGTGAAGTAAGTTTGGAATTATGAAGTAAGTTTGGTATTATGAAGTAAGTTTGGAATTATGAAGTAAGTTTGGAATTATGAAGTAAGTTTGGAATTATGAAGTAAGTTTGGAATTATGAAGTAAGTTTGGTATTATGAAGTAAGTTTGGTATTATGAAGGTATGAGCACTTGCGAGCGTACTCAACGCGAAAGGGTTCACGGGAAGACAAACACGTGTTCGTTCATCACCTACAAACATGGCGGACATCGCGGAAGCACACACACAGAGCTTTTAAAGTTATCTACCGAGCTGTCTCCCATTGATCTTGGATATAGTGGAGTAAGCAAGTCTCTGTATGATTACGCAGAACATTTAGGCCAAAGAGCTGACCGCATTTCTGGCACCTTTCCTTTTCGCCATTCTCTGTCACACTATGAATGAATGGTACATGTATTTTGTACAACAATAAATTAGTCAAGGTTACTGAAGTTTCTTATGATGTTGACTTTTTAAAATTTAATTGGCAATAATCCAACTGTGTCGATCCGCCTTCCTCCCCCAGGCCAATGCATGCGAGTTATTTTCATGTTGAGCACATCCCAGGGGTGGGGCATTTGCTACCAGCAATAAACCCAGGGTGTTTTTCCTCTCTGTTTTCACAAAATATATGGGAATTAAGTAAGTGAAAACACAGTCTTGGATTGGAGCTTTAGTCATCCTGAATTGTCCCCTGCATTTTCACTTTCCTTGGGTAAAAACATGTCAAGTTCCTAGAATGGAGAGTTCAGTGGTTGATGGCATGCTTGACAATGGTGTACTTTGGGTACTTATGTTATGGTTTCCATACGAAAATGTATTTTTTTGTAGAAAAAATATTGTGGTGAGCCATGTGAGATACATTGGTTGAATGTCATTCTGTATGAAAATATAGGTGTCACAGGGACGGCGCAGGTCAGTTTCATGACAATTTTTAGCCCCTTCAATTTTTTTAGCGCGCCCACTTGAAATTTTGCTCCACCGTCCTGTATCAATCTAATAAGTGTGCAAAGCATTTTAAAATGTGATCTCTCTCAATTCCAGATCTGCCATTTTACAACTCAGTCTCTCAACTCAGCCTGAGGGTAGGGCATTTGGCAGCAAATAAAACTTGGTGGGGAGGGGTGTGGCAATTATTCAACGAGTCAAAATACCGAATTTTACATCAATGTTTATAAGAGATTTGCACTTGTTCCAAAGCCCCATAGTGGGGAGTTCCTTCGATTCAGATCATTCACATTACGTTTCCCGGGTATTTTTCAAGTGAGAACAAGGTTGGTTGCAGAATATTGAGCGCCATTGTTAGTTCCAGAATAATTTATGGTTAATGTTCATTTGCCATTTAGTGCAATAAAATACCAGATATTCTGGATGTTTGAACCTTCGTAGTTCAACTGTCAAATAAATTCAAACTTTGAGCTTGGGCTGCCTGTGCTCACACAAGATACGCCGATTACGGGTATCTAGAAAACTCAGACCTTGTTTCTCTTCAGCCAGGTCATCTTACTGTTTGTAGTTTCGGTATCTGTATGTACAGCGAAAAGCAGAATCCAGTACAGCGAGCAAGCCAACAGAATGCACTCGGATGTTTACAAACAAGAGGCTGGGTACAGCCTTAACTCGGGCTGTATACACATAAGCGTCACCACCATTTATTTTAATTTTCTACATTCTTTACATTCCAGACATTCCATTCTAAGGCGTGGTCACAGGGGAGTGGTGGTACTCCACTCCTATTATTTATTAGGAGTGGGGTAGGGGAGTTATCAGTCGCCGTGACTTTCCGCTCTCTGCTCCCCTAGTATATGTATGTAATTTAATATTTTTGTTTTTCACCATATGTACATTAGATATGTTTTTCTCGTATGTAAATTAAGAAGTTGACCTTTTACTGTAAACACTACTCATCCATGTAACACACGTCTACAATTTACAGTCTGCTGTTCTGTTGTACTGCAGGTTCCGAGTACTAAAATATGATTATCTCAATGTTTATATTTATCCCATATTATAGGTTGTATCCTGTACATCCTGCCGATAGAGCTGCCGCTATATTTCACTACTGTTCTTTCTGCAGTCAGTGCACAGTTATGTTAATTGTATTCGTGGTCAATTCGTGTGCCTCTGTGTAACTTTATCTGCTGTGTTCATAACTGAAATACATGTTGGTTATCTCTAGTTAAAAGCTTTACCTTCATTCACAAAACTTCAATCTGCTCACTATTATATTACAGAGCCATAAAGGGAACTGTTCGAAGCCTTTCTCGAACCAAAACCTCGCTCGTGAGAGGATTCTCGTTTAACAGCTCTAACGAAAGTTAAGCATGCGCCAATAATCTTGTCGGATTGTGTCAGTCGTTCTATAAATCTTACCTTCCTGGATTCGATTCCTACGCTGAGCGCAGTGAATTTTTTTTCAAGTAGAGGCTCCCCAATTCCTTGTAAATCAGTTATAATGCCGCTACGGGTGCTCTGGAAATATTCTAAGTCCCAAATTATTCATAGTTAACAAAGGGAGTTTTGTGACGCAGTCTGTGAGGTTGTTACACCGAGGTAAAGCCCCTATTTTAGAACTATCCACTTACAACATCTAGGCACCTGAAGAAGGCTAATTTGGCTAGCCGAAATATAGTACGTTTAAAACTATATACACGTTGTTTCAGCTTTGCTATAGTCCTCAGGATAGAGTAAAAAAATCTATCCGCAGTCTGTGGCTTCCGGTTGACCTTTTCGACATGCGGCGACAGAGCGGCGCGGTGTTCAAGTGTGTGCACTTGAACGACTTGAACAGTGTGAGCTGATTGGTTGGGGGCGAAATACCTCGACTTGGAAAATAACAAGAGCCCATCTGGGCTTTCACTCGGGCCACATGAGATTGAAGATGAAATACACTTTCATTTGAAATCCTCTTAGTAATAACCAAAGGGAAGAATTGTTAGCTGAATTTAGCAGTCTTTACGAGTGGCCGATAGCGCGGTGACTTTCATTCTCTGCTCCCCTAGTATATATGTAATTTAATATTTTTATTTTTCTCGTATGTTGACCTTTTAATTTAAACACTACTTATTCGTTTAACACACTGCATTTGAGCAGGCATATATTCATTGTTTTGAACCCGAGAATTAACCGTACTACCGTACTTCATGGTCCCTTTCTTTAGTAGTGGGTTGTCGGTCAGGTGATTGTAAACTCTCGTCATTTAGCACAGAAAATGTATCCTGATGAATAGGGATCGGGTTGTCATGTAAGAAAGATGGCTCTTGAACAAACTGATTCGTTGCTAAAGCTTCAGTAGGTTGGGTAGTCTCGGAACACTGGAGACCTTGGTCTTTCATTGTCTTCTTTTTTGTATTCTTGATTTTTTTTTTAAGTTTGAAAGTCGGATCGCAGCTTTATTATATCCGCTTTCAACTCGCCATTTTCAACTTCTAAGTCAATAAAGGTGATGACAGCATCTTGATTTCGGTCTTGTATATATGATCTTGCTGCACTAATTTGTCTTCCAAATGACTGAGTTTCGTTTTGATGTGACGAGAGTAAGAATTCATTACGCATATCAGTTAGGTCAGCCTCCATGTTACAAATCAAGGTCATTAAAGCAGCGAGAGAGTTCTTATTGCGGGCTAACAATCCTCGTGAAGAATCAAAAGAATTCCGTCTCTTCCGGTTTGAATTTGACTCATGTGTATGTTGCTTTTGGAGTTTCAAGGATATGTTGATCCAAAACTACAGGCTCTTGGGGTTTTTCATTGACTTGTGAACTTGCAGGCTCTGTAATTTGTTTTGTTTTCTTAGTATAACAAAGTGTTGAACATGTTCCTGTTCTCAAGCATGTCGCGCGTGACCTCTGTTTCTTCATTCATTAAGTTCGGTTGGATGGAAAATGAAGAGTGCGGAGTGTGGAGAATGCGGAGTGTGGAAGATGCGGAGTGTGGAAAATGTGGAGTGTGGAAAATGCATGTTGAAACAAACAACCAAATAGAAACAAGCAAACTGCTCTCATATAATAACTGGTAACTGATGCCGCGTGGGTTTACAAATGCTTACGCGTACGGTTTTTAACGACATTAGCTTTTGCGTTAATTCAATAGACTATAATTGTCTTTGTTTTGGGTGCGCTTTGTATTTAATACAGGCACAAGCACGACTTGATCAAAAGCCAATTAACAGCTCTTAGGACTATGAATATGATTTGTTTGCTATCCGATATAATAACTTATCGGGGAGGAATTTGAAACATCACGTGCAGATTATCACGATAAAAACTTGTCAAAATGCCGGCCGGCGTCATAGAAGTTAGTATGATAAGGTCCTAATGATTTCGGCCTTGGAAAAAAAGCGTGCTGTACTGAGTTATATGTCGACGTCCGGACGACGAAGCATGTGTCGTAGAAATAAAAGGCGTTTTTTTTTCTAAACAACAGAAAAAAACATGAATGTATACCAAACAACGATACTGGAACACCTATCATAATTTAGATTCCGATAAACCGGCACCTTGAATTTAGACATTGGTCTCGAAAGGTATAAAAGGCGATCTGACCGGCCAAGTGCAGAAAAAAAAATGTCATATGTATATTACTAACAACACTACTTGATTGATTAATTGGAATGCAATCTATCGGATATTTAATCTATCGGCGCCAACTAGCTGTCACGTATGGTGGTCGATCATAGGTACGGTACAACAATTCCCGGTCCCCGCTCAACACAATACATGAATATACTTGCTCAATGGTTGTGTATGTTTACAATTTAGTGGATATTGCCAACACTTCAAACGAAATTTGCCGAAAGGGTAGACAAGTAATTGCTATGAAAAAGACTTTGGAAGTTGATATCGTGATGCATGAACATTTCTTTCTCTTTCTCAGTTGCACGTGGCTTTTCTCGGACTACATTTTGGTTTGATAGGCCATAATGATTTCGATGACAGATAGCTGAGATTTAAAGGTATATTAAAGTCAACGAAGCTGACCATTGCTTTGTTTTTATCATGCCGACTTTGAGATATGCTAGGGAAACAAAACCTGCAATCGAGGCAAGGTTGTGAGGTTGTGCAATAATGGTTTCAAAGAGCGGCTTTCATACTTTTGTGAGAAGAAATAATGTCTCGAGGTCAATACCTGTAGGGATTAATTATTCCTCCTTTGGATTGAAATCACATCTTACGTGAGACTCAAGGAATCGTGATATCGATAGTAGGCGGATCTGCCGCGCGCTGGTACTCTAACCCTGATAAGATCTGCTTATCATGTGAGGTCGATTATCGGTTCAACTTTTCGCGCGAGCTCACCGACCTCATGCTCAATTCCAACTAGAACTGTCGACCGTACTCTCTCTAAACATGTCTAAAGCATTTTGATTTATTTCATGCTCTTTGGTACATAAGAACAATAATTAATGAAAACGTTAGGTCCCTTAGTGAAAATCGTGAGATAACGTGAGAAACGGACATAAATCGTGAGACTCACGACGGAATCGTGATAATTGGCTAATCTGCCGGTATATATGTACTCTATTAACCCTGATAAGTTTCTCTCTGATCGATTCGGTCGGTTCAGCTTTTCACGCGAGCTGCCCGACCTCAATTCCAACTGTCGATCGTACTCTCTCTAAAGCATTTTGATTTATTTCATGCTCTTTTGTACAAAAGAACAATAATTAATGCAAGCATGGTTTTTTATACGTGCACGGTTTTTTATACGTGCATGGTTTTTATACGCGCATGAGTTTTATATAGGTCTTAGTTTTATAGACACCCCACTTTTGTTAACTTATTATTTATTCACGTTGCGTTTTACTTTCAATGCAAAAGACCTCTATTGTAACACTGAGTTATATGTCGATGTCCACTAGTTATATGTCGACGTACACTAGTTTACAGGAACTAGTCACCCATGCATTGTATCTTCACACCCTATGTATTGATCTTATACAGTTTAATAGATCATAAGTTCTACCTTTTGATTAATATACCAACCATTTTCTCGGATATATGGGCTTTGAGAAATAAATGTTTTCCTTTATTTCGTCCACTCATTGATACTCGGTAGTATCAGGAACCTAATTTAAAATACTAATGCCCGGTCACCTAAGACTTTTAAAAAGTTCCGATAATTCATTAGAAAACATTGGTTTAATTTGTCTTCCAAATGTTAAAAACATGCGAATAATACACTGTGTGTGATTTTTCCGACCAGTCCCTGATTTATCTAATATTTTTATTAGCGGCAACCAGATATATACCCCAAAAATATCAACACGTAATAACATAATTCGGCACGCTAGCTGTTAACATTTTTTATGTATACATCCCGAGTGAAGCACACAAAACGCGTAGAAGAGAATCAAAATATTTACAAACGAAAGTTCTCGTAGACGTACCGCTCAACAATTCTTTTTAATCTTTTAAAATATATTAATTTTAACATATCCGCCATCCGTCATCGCCATCCGTATCTTCGTTTTACAAACACCCCAAAAATCCTCGCTACTCATGTGTTCCACAAAGTACCTAGATCTGACCGTGTTCGTGTGCGTGTTCATCCAGGGGAATTATTTCTCCTCATTTTCTCCCCACTCTCATTTTCCACACTTCTCATTTTCCAATTTCCCACTCATTATTTCTTATTGAAAAGAAAAGGGTCTGGGGTCGAGAATGCCAATTTCCACACTCCTCATTTTCCACACTCCGCATCTTCCACACTCCATATTTTCCACACTCCATATTTTCCACACTCCATATTTTCCACACTCCGCACTCCGCACCCCACATTTTCCATCCAACCATTAAGTTCTCTACTTTCATCCGTGTAATCTGGGAAACTCAATCTTTGCCCATGCCTTGGCACATAACTATTCCTGTTGTTAAGTAGACGTGGATGATTATAAGTAAAATCCTTCGACAGCTTGTACCGTTTCCGCTAGGTCAATATCCTCGCTGGAACGAAATAACTTGATCTCAATACTCTCTGATCCAACTTACGGTAAATTTCAATCTCTGACAGTTTTTAAGAGACTCATAATATTGGTCTTGAAGTGGCTTCACCCAAAATAAGATGTTCTCCTCGGATGTTTTAAATGCAGCACAGCGAGCCGATGGCTTATAGATTCCAATATCTATTTCTTCGAATTTTAGCTTTCCGGATCCTGGCCCCGACACGTACGACGACCTGAAGCCAGTGAAGTATATAAAATCACTGGCCATCTGGGTAAAAAACGCGGTCCTTCGGCTCCGACAATAGCGCCAGTTGAAATATCCTGAGCCTGTTGAAAGGCTTTCGCACGAGTGAAGTTAAATAAAACATTAAACTGGCTTACATTTGAGAGATGGGACTCCAAATTAGAGAGAAAGTTCCTCGCGGGTCCTCCGCCATCTTGCTTTACTGTATTAAATTATGTAAATAAATTAACCTGGCGACTGTTGCGTGACCAGCACAGTGCAATCTGATTGGTGTGAACTTGACCTTTAACGCATGCGCAGAAATTTTGCGACACCTAACAAAAAATAATAATAATAACGGCTTGCATTTTAAGATGGGGTTAACGTTGATATGAAGCGATTTTGGCGAGTTTTCATTTCCTCTGCTTAGGAAGGGCATTTTAAGCAGAGGAAATGGAAATTGCCTCATTGGTTAGCTCAGTTGGTAGTGCACGGTCGAGAGTGCGGCAGGTTGGGGATTCGAACCGTCAGGGCCGAGGGACCGGTATATCAGAGCCGATGGTGGCCTTGTCTCCTACTTCTAACTGTCAGTATAAATTTGAAGGGGACGTAAAAGAACCTGTTGTATTACTCGAAAAGGAGCAGGGATTGTTACCCGGTACAGTGGCCATTGCACTAACACCCGGGGGGGGGGGGGGGGTACTCCTGTTTGTGACGTATTATGTATGTGCCGCCCGGGTGGGTCAGGGTTTTGAGCTCAGTTTGGGCAGGTAGGGTCAGGGTTTTGACCTGATTTGGGCAGATCAGGGTCAGGATTTCAGTATAATTTGGGTGCAGTCAGGGTCGCGGTTCAGTATTTTTTAGGCAGTTCATTTTTTTTAGCTACTATGTCAAAAAAAGACCTTCTGTTGCCGCATTTTTATCGCCTGCCCACATGCAAGCACTGAGGTTCCCATACATCGTGACGCCGCTAATTTTATCTATGTACTTCATCTGCTGATTTGTTTACCCAATGCCACGTCCGGCGACTTGAAATGTTCCGTATTTTGCATGAAATCCCGGTACGCGGTATACCGGCCAGGATATATATCCGACCGTGTTTTGAAAACAATTTAAAGAAGGGGCAATCAGGGTTTGTTTCCACAGGGTCAGGGTTTGAGCCTCTTGGCCTCACATACATACCCATTTTTCATGTAAGTACCCCCCCCCCCCCCCCCCCCCCCCGGGCACTAACAACACTCAACATCGTAAACTGCGTGGCAGCTATTATGCTAGTAAAGCATCATGAGACTGGTGATACGGCGCTATATAAATATGGCCATCTTTATTATTAAAAATCGCTAAAATCGCTTCATATCAACTCCATAACCACACAGACATCAAGTAATACACTATGGAAGCCATGATGGTACGGTATTTTATTTATAAATCTTTCGTATTTCTAGGTCGTTGAATCCCATACAAGCGCTTATATTTTAATGATTAGATTAGAGCTTGGGCTGCCTGTGGTTGAAGATGTAAGCCAGTAGTACCACTGCACAGCTTGGACTGAACCTGTGTCCTACTTATCCTGACCCAGACACAACTCAGTGACAACTCTAGCTCCGTCTAAGATAAAACCTTTGAGCCGGATCCTGTTCTTAGCATTTAAAAGGGACGGCCAAAAACCTTTGATTTTATGTCCAAAGCCACACTTTTGTGTTGAGAGGAAATATTGTGCCAAAGTGAGGCTTGGTGGTGACATCACCATGCGTAAAGCCTAATACGTAATCTTCATATTTAGCAACACTAAACTTGACGTTACAACACAGGGTGACCACACGCATAGCTTTTCGCACGTATACCATTTCCATGAAAAATATTTTCATGGTCACCCACCAACCAGCCGGTCGGTGATCGCCTCGCTTTGACGCCCTGGGCTCGGAGGATATGTCCCGGATGTATCATTTTCGTGTTCGCCGTTTCAAGTGGCCGGATACTGAAGTACCATTTTATCAAGTATCATGTCAAACTCCGCTATATTCATAGCTGGAATTATTCATCAGGGTCACAAACGTTTTAGTGATGTATCGAGAGGAAGACAACATTCTCTTTTGAGATTTTCAGCGCTGTCGTGTGCCAAATCTAACTGACCAGTTCAGCTAGCAGTAGACCTCTGACACAAATCGATACAAATAATTTACCCTTATCGAAGGAGACTGATTGATCTCGTTTCGCTTGGCAATCGACTCATCCCAGATGCAGAGACAATATCGCTGAACAGTCTGCCCGTTGAGGCATGTTGATTTATGGAGAGTAGACTAACACTTACAAATCGTCCTTCGGGACAGCAAACGAACCCTTCCGAGTACGGTAGCAAACAACTAAGTCGCCCAACGTGGAACAAATGAAAAATCATCCCTATCAAGTATCAGGTTTACCCCATATAATTCCTCTTGCTTTTAAGCTTTTACATTTTTCTAGGACATTTTTTGTAATGAGTGCATGTATACATAAAATTGTTATTGTTTTGTAGCATTGGACTCGGACACAAATATTATTAACTTTGAGTTGATGTTATTGAATATTGTTGATCTGGGTGGTGAGAAAACATTGACCTCCAGTACATTTAGGGAGTCCATAGACTGGGGGTCAGTATTTTCTCCACTCCCATTGAATTCTGCCATACAGCAAATTAATGTTATAGTTTGTGATTGTTCACACATTTCAATAAAATATCTATACTAATTTACTCGTCTATATTTCCGTTATCGATGTTGTTATTTTCTGTCCAAAATGCACATTGTCTAATAACCCAACACATCAGTCCCTGATTGAGCAAAATATGATTTGCAAGTTTCTGTAGTTTTAATTAACTAGGAGTAATTAGAGATTATGGCAAGTGCGTTGGACAAATTTGAATATGATTGTGGACATAACACTAGATGATAATTTTCGATTAAAAAATGAAACAAAGATAATAAAATAAATAAAGTGGAACAATATAGTGCCATAGAGATTTTTAGTTTACCCAACTCACACTCGAACTAATATCACTAGACAGTAGCTCTATGCATCCCCTCGCAGCACTTCACTTTCTATTAGAAACTTCTAGTATAATTTATAAATGCTTACTCGATGACCTCACAAGTCGGACGGTAATTTGTAAAATGGCGTGATGTTGTGAACACTGTTTGGAACTTTGGCAAAATGCCTCATCGTTCCTTCTAGAATTTTCAGCCCATGGTAGGGGTGTCGATAGCCTGGCGGTACCCCTCCCTCCAAGCCTCCCGCGCCCCACGGCTGCAAACCGAGCCCAGCTTTCGTGACAAAAATTGCCTGGTTAACCAATTCATTGAAGAATTGAAATCATTAGCATAACCTATGTTGATTTGTGGTTTTCACGCTTGACCGGTTGCAAGCCCTAACACTTTTATTTCTAGTAAAAGTAATATTCAGTTTTACCCGACCGATCAAATCGCGATCTCCCTTTATGTTGCGCGTGAATTTCAAACTATTTAAACAATAGTTCAAGTTCAAGTTCAAGTTTATTTACGCTGTTCAGTTACATATATTAAAAAGAAAATAGAAACGTATAGATAAGATAGAGCTAAGATACAATCATGAGAGGTAAAATAGGTTGAATTATTGTTTAAGTGTGTGCAGTGATTAAAGTAGCAAAAGCTTTCGAGTTAATCACTGCCTATAGTAAAGTTTTACTGCAATACTTGATAGAAGCATATTAGGACCTACTCTCCTTTGCAGCCGTTCTTATAGTGTCGGTCACGGCTGCAAAGGCCAGGACCAGGATAACACACAGATCAGAACAGGTTTTGTGGAAGGACCCAGACAATCCAGGGGAAAACCCTCGGTAAACCTGTATATAAGGCCAAAGCGAGTGTGTGAGGGGGTAATTTCGGTAACTTTATCGGGAAGTTTCGCACTTCAAAACTATGCATGGGTTTCAAGTAACCTGATTAAATTGCTCTGCTCTTCGTATTATTTATGACCTTCTAGACGCCCTTTCACTCTGCACTCAGTACGTACCTTACTCGACGTTTGAAACATAACCCACGAATTTAATACACTTGTTGCTCTCTCATTAAATAGCCTGTTTCCACGAAGCGGTCACGTTCACCGAATAATTATGCTAGACCGAGGACTACTGAATCAGGGAGGTAATTGTAATACTATACTTCTCCAGGGGAATATTATACGTTCGGCAGTGTTTAGGAAAGAGCACTGCACTGTGATTATTTCTCATTTTAGGTGCATGAGACCTTTTCGATAGTGTTTCACCCTATACCTCTGCAAACTGTCTCCAGTAGCTCCTGCTGTTATTGCAATTTAGCGATAAATTCGAATAACTATATAAATACCGTCCTAGACACTTCTGACATTCATAAAATCAACAAGCATTCAAATCTTCAAAGAATGTAACAGAAAGCTATCGAGGGACCTGAAATATCAGCTGGGCATAATAGTATATAAACGCGGTATCATTGCAAAGTCAAGCAATTCCTTAAGCACAGACATAATATTTGATAGTAACCTCTTACCTTCGCTTTTGAAGTTTCTCAGTCTCTGCACAACACCTTTGTGTATCAGTGCTGTAGAACACAGCGCCAACCTCGTTCCCAGTCACTGCGCAACACACGCTTAAACTGATCAAGCCACAGTGGGTGTGTTTTCACAAGGACATGTTTGACTAGTTACTCGGGCTGCCTGTGGCATCACGGAGTCTAAATCTGCAGGTCGTTATTACTCGGGCTGCCTGTGGCAGGCACGAGTCTTTTGTTCTGTGCACCAAATTTTCTTCGCATGCGTTAAATTATGCATTAATTATTGGCTCTAATAGATTTATCTCAAGTCCAGTCGCCATTTTAAGATTCTGCGGACGCTATCAGCTTGTTTGGAGTACGTTTCGTAGGTTTTATGCCACATTTCATTTTACTCTCGGTCATAATACATACCAGGGCAAACACCGTGATCGGTAGGCCAACACTAAAATAATTTTGACCGTGTTTTTGCCTGGTTTACCGATCTCGTACGATCTTTTAATTAGAGATAACCAACAGGCATTTCAGTTAATAATCTTTAATCCAACAACTACCAAGATGGACTCGTAATGGCAAGAACAGCAGATAAAGTTACACAGAGGCACACAAATTGACATAGCTAGCTCCATCCTGACAGGATCGACAGGATACAACTTATAATATGGTACAAATATAAACATACATTTGAGACAATCATCTATTAGTACTCGGAACCTGCAGTATAATAGATAGAATGAAGAATAACCAATACGACGTAGAATTATACGGATTTAATGTAGCACAATATTTCGACTAGCCATACTAGTCTTCATCAGGTGCTTAGGAGCTTTTACAATGTGACTTGACAATATATAATGGTAAAACGGAAATGACGTAAAAAACATAATATGATAACGAAAGATAACTAACGGTGTGGCTGATTAGTAAGTCTCATCGCGTTTGTTAAGGCCATTAGGTTCAAGAGTGTTAGCACGTGTTATGAGATAAGCTTCTCTAGCTTTGCGAATAGCATCACGAGAAGAGAAAATATGTTCTAAAGGAATTAAATATAATTAGTATAATAGAACAGCAGACTAAATTGTAAACGTGTGTTACATGAATAAGTAGTGTTTAAATTAAAAGGTCAACATACGAGAAAAACAAAAATATTAAATTACATATATGCTTGGAGAGCAGAGAATGAAAGTCACCGCGCTACCGGCCACTCCTAAAGACTGCTAAATTCAGCTAATAATTCTTCCCTTTGGTTAATATTACTAAGAGGATTTCAAATGAAAGTGTATTTCATCTTCAATCTCATGTGGCCCGAGTGAAAGCCCAGATGGGCTCTTGTTAATCATAAAAAATCCGAAAAGACAGTGAAAACACTTCGGTTGAAGTTCACCGAGTTAAACATGAAAAGTGTTTTCATTAGGAATTTAAACACCCGAAATCACATCAACTTGTCCTGCCGCATGCCGCGACCAATCACTGCACATGAACTGACAGACGCCTGTCAGATTATTTATTCAGCTGTCAAAGAAAGCATTTAGCATTGCACGTGTCGCTTCTTAGAATCGCCAGAGAACAACAGCTATCCGCTTCTCTACGGTAATCGCTTCACGCAGGATTGTATTTTGCTTCATATACCAGTACATCATACACCTTGAACCATAATACATTAGATAGGGTCCACCATCACTCATACCTAGGCGTTATACTTTCCGAGGATCTAAAATGGGCCAATCACATTTCACACGTAACTACAAGTGCTAAACAAACCCTCGGAGTTATCAAGAGAAACTTTAGACATACATCTGCAGTTTGCAAATCCAAACTTTATTGTAGCCTAGTTAGACCTAAACTAGAATACGCAAATTCTGCGTGGTATCCATACTTACAAAAAGATAAGTACAAATTAGATATGATACAACGTTCCGCTGCCAGGTCTTGTTTTAATAATTACTCTAGAGAACCAGGTGTCGTGACAAATATGTTAAAGGAGTTAGAGTGGCCATCTCTTGAGAGTAGGAGGAGGCTCTCTCGATTGACAATGTTCCACCGTATTGTGTATGGAAGCATTGATATCGAGAAGGACTCGTATTTGACCCCAGTGCCTCGTACCTCAAGAAATGGTAACTCATTATTATTTTTAAGACCTCATTCGAATTGTAACCAACATAACAACAGCTTTTTCCCATGGTCAACTCGAGAGTGGAATAAGCTTCCCGGCACTGTAACTAATATTAATGACATTAACAAATTTAAGACCGCTGTAAACCAACATTTTATTGAATTAGGGGAATGATTTTAACCTAAATTTTTTTATTATATTATTATTATTTTTTAATATAAATTGTAGTATTGTTACTTAATTTATTTATTTTTTATTATTGTAATTTGGATTTTTTTTATTTATACTGATGTGATACGGATATACCGTTTTATCAGTCAATAAAGTAGAAGTAGAAGTAGAAGTAGAAGTTGTGGGCCAACGAGGCCCCAAATCAAATCAAATCAAATCAAATCAAATCAAATGTTTCCCTGTTTACTCTGAAATTCTCACGCCACAGCACAGGCTTCCCAGACTCGACGTATATTTCCCGCTTATTAGTCTGTTGGGTTACCTGTGGTTTATCGATTAATTTCATAACGATCTCAGAAGAGTTTATATAATTGCTCGGTGTGAATTCTCTTTTCCGATTCCTATGAAACAAATCTTCAATAATAAAAGATTAATACTTAATGAAGTTGTGTGAGTGGTATTTTGGCGATTTGGGGCCTTCTAAAGCAGTTTATTAGGATTCGAAATTTTGACCGTTGGCCGCGGCTCTAAAAAAAATTACAAGGTAGGCAACTCCACCTCGCCAAAGCACAGACTTACCTCAAAGATCACCCAAAAATCGGCACTTTTCTTCTTCGCTCACTATTCAGCTTTCGGTACAGGAGGGAATAGTTATCAAGCAACATCTGACCAGAGTTTTAGGAAAATCCATCAAATTTATCACCGCCAAACGGCCTCCTAAAGACCCAAAAAGCGCGACCTTCCAATGATCTGTAAGAACCAGACCGACCAAAGCGGTTCAAAATTTTCCCGCCCCTACTCAAAACGATGCAAATCGCCTTTTTTCATGGGGGGGACCCCCAAGCGTAAAATTATACTTCCGTTCGAGGAACGGAAACAAATATATCGCCAATCAGAGGACCATTACTTGCATTACTAGGCTTTTAACGAAACTGGCGGTTACTGACTAATTTTAAATTTTGGAACTCGCCACAAATTTCTCACGTGGAACTGTCAAAACACTCGGTGAACACCCGGCCCACTATCTTGGTCCTCTGATTGGCGATATTATTATTCTTTTATTCTTTTTTATTATTGAAGATTTGTTTCGTAGGAATCGGAAAAAAGAGAATTCACACCGAGCAATTATATAAACTCTTCTGAGATCGTTATGAAATTAATCGATAAACCACAGGTAACCCAACAGACTAATAAGCGGGACATATACGTCGAGTCTGGGAAGCCTGTGCTTAAACCAGAACTGTGGTCTTGGATATACCCAGACTGATTTCCTAGCTTCTTCTGCGATTACCTCCGTTCTGTTGCTGTATTGCGAGAAATGCTGCTATTCTTCTTCTTCGACTCATTTGAAGAGACATTGATCGCAATGTTTTGTAAAGAGCTCTTCTTCCTTCGATTCTACCCTTTTCCTTCTCCCCTCCTTCTCCCCATCCGTCCGTGTTTTCCCGTCGCTTAATTACGAACTGCCCCTGGGTATCCGAGGATGGGCCGGGCTTGGGGACTGTTAATCACAATAGACCCAAGGACGCATTATTTAGATTTTGCAGGAATGCTACAAGGGGGAGGGGGTGGGATAAAAATACTTCGAGGGGATAGCCTGAGGAGTCCATTGCCCGTTTCCAGTAATCCTTCATCAACAAAGTTACAAAATCTCATTTTATTGAAAAAGGAAAAACAGAAAACAATTGAAATCTGAAATTTAGCGAGGACCATATATTAAATGGAACCACGCAAGGAGGGCTTCAATTAGAGGGGGGGGGGGTGGGGGGGGGGGTAGCTTTGACGGTTACTTTTTTAGGGGGTTTGACGGTTAATAATAATAATAATAATAATAATAAATATTTATTTACTCACGATAAATTTACAGCGTTGCTAATGTGGTCGTGCTTATAACTACGCTATTCTACACTAATAATAGTAATAATATAACGGTTATTTGAAACAAAGCATCTAGAAATTAAATTGCAGGTTTGACGGTTAAATGTTTTGGGACGGTTGACGATAAAAAAATATTTATTTTGACGGCTGACGAGTTAACCCCATTGAGGGGCTTCGCTAGGGTATCTATATGTAGCAACCAGTGAGCCGTCCTGCGTTACCGCACCTCAAGCTGTTTCTTACTCGTGTTTTCAACAACCGACAATAACAATTTATTTTCACTTAATCGAAAAAATTATAATATAATAACTGAATACAGGAAAAGCAAGACGGGAAAAGTTATATATGGTAATTTATGAGTGGGTATGTGGATTCTTGATAAAAAAGCTAATATACTTACGATTATCAGAATGTAACCGGGGCCCCTGGACGCATAACCAGCTCTGTGACGGAAGTATGTCTACTAGTTTTGTGACTGACACACTTAAGACGTGAGGGTATATTAAAAGATCCACTGCCAGTAAATGAGAAAAAGATTCATAATAATGAAACTCCGTTCACTCGGTCTCTCAGGTTTGCCATCTCTCCCTTTCCTCTTCATAGTGTAATGCGGCCACAGGCTAATCTCGTGCCCACAGTCTTCCGGTATCTGATCGGAGGTTGGTCACCGGGGAAGACTCCAATCTCAGTCTCGTACCCCATACCGGCACTGGAGACTCAAGTCAGTTCTCCGCCGGCAACCGGCAAAACGCTCAGGGGCGGATTTAGGGGTGGTGGATTGGGTGGCTAGCCACCCCCCTTTGGCTGGTTGGACTGGCCATATTGCAGCATTTTTACAGAGGCAAATGCATGTTTCTGAACAAAAATTATATGACAGCCACTCCCCCCCCCCCCCCCCCCCCCCCCCCCCCCCCCCTTCATGTTCCCAAACAAAATCTATGCCAGCCACCCCTCACCTCCTGGATCCGCCCCTGACGCTGATTAGAGACCGGAAGACTGGGGGCATGAGAATAGGTCATCACATATTTATAATAGCCCACTTTCGATAGATGCTTCACTGGTCATGCACAAAGGTTTCAATACGAGGCTCAAGGGTAACGCTCAAGTGATTCGTGAAATGAGAAAATAATAAATTTAATTTATCCCGGAGCCGTTGTGCGTGACAAGTGAAGCATATATCGAATACCAAATTGTATTGTGTATTGCGTTCTATTGTATTGTGTTGAATTCTATAGCTATTGTCTTTTCGATAGCAGTAATGTGTGATCCCAGGCCTTCGAATCAGCGTCGTGCATGCCAAATAAATCTCGTGCCCAGACCTTAAATGTTCCTTACTGCGCATGCTCGACGAAAAACGCAAGATGAAACGGCAGAAGATGAAAGAGACTCCTTAAGGCTTACCCTGACACTAGCAACTTCCATATCGAAATTAAATCCAGAGCGAGAATCGAATGATGTAATAATAAACATGCGCAGAGTAACAGGAAGTCCTGGCTACATTGGTTTATTCCAGAGCTCATTCTCGTTCCCAGTGCCTCCTCGACTAACTGATTTTCAGTGATTTTCAGTTAGTCGAGGAGGCACTGGGAACGAGAATGTCCAGAGCTTTAATTGTATTTCGTCGATCATGCGCAGTAAGAAACATATAGGGTCGATCTGGCCGGGTAGACTGGCCGGGTACCATTCCATTCTCGTTCCCAGTGCCTCCTCAACTTAACTGAAAAATCGGAGGATCTGCGGTAAGACACAAATAGAGCAAAATTGTGATTGGCTGTTGAACAACGGCTGCGCGAAGAGTCTAAAAGTTAAAACTCTTCACGCACCCCGACGGTCGCCCTGTATCTCGGTTTCCATTGTCCGAGAAAAACGAGACGGTAAACTTTGTAGATTTCATACAGGTTGTTTACCATTTACACTGTAATTCCGGAAATTTTTGGTTGCCGGAATGTAAATGTAAACGTTTATTCGGTTCGGAAATGGAAAATTTCCGAAATTATTGGAACGTCTCAAAAGGTAGTCCAAAATCGTGTACCATTTACAATTCCCAGTCGGTCGTACCAGTTTCAGGTCTTATAATTAGCTTTTCTCATCTTGAACGGTTTGTGTACAAATGGTAAACGTTTTTTTCTGATCGCAGGAAATTCCCAGTCCCTAGGTCCCCCAATCCCTAAGCTCGGTTTCAGCTGGAAACCGAGCCTACCCAGTCCCTGGCTAACCACTGGCTACACAAATTAGCAAATCCCGTGGGATGCCCGCGTATATTCCCGGATGGCCGTTGATAAGTGCATAAATGATCAACAGTTTCCATTTCAAAGAGGCAAAAGGAGCATCTAGGCGAGTCAACTAACTTAAACCTATATAACATATTATTAAGGCACAGACAGTTGTTATGTATTTTATATTGGAAACATCTAAGGTATGCTTCTATATATAGTCGTTTATAAAGACGTGCGTAAATAGATTACCAGTTAATATCCTTAGTCATTAAGCTACGACTCATGTATATTAGTGCAGTCGGTTGTTTTGCTTTTTTGTCAACAGGATATCATACAACATCTTAATTTAACTAAATCATCCATAGGACTGGAGGTACCATTGAGAAATTCTTTATCAAAAGACAACAATCCTTTTGTAATATAATAATAATAATAATGTATTTATATAGCGCAATCTCCATAAATGCCCGAGTGCGCTTTACATCAAGTAGAAATCTATAACTAAATATATAAAACTATATACAACGCAACACAATGTTAAAATAAATAAAAATAATAATTACTAATTAAAGTTATACATAAAAGAATCCGCAATGAGCTAGTTTAAAAAGATGAGTCTTAAGATTGCACTTAAAAATAGAAATGGAAGGGCTACTCTTGATTTCATGTGGAAGCGTATTCCAATTTAGAAATATCTTTGTTTTTAAATACATATCATGTTGGTGTGGCTTTAAAATAGACTTCCATTTCTGGGGTAAGACATGAATAATACTTGCCTAACCTAAAAAGTCGCCATCACTGATCCAATCCAAATCTAATGCCACTTGCCAATAGCCCACTTCCGCGATATGCTTTACTTGTCACGCACAAAGGTTTCAATACGAGGCCCCGTGCTAAATTAAATGTATTCTTTACTTGCCTCGTATTGAAACCTTTGTGCGTGACAAGGTGAAGCATATCGCGGAAGTGGGCTATTAAAACCATATTGAACAGACCACAGGTCCCCCGTAACGTAGAGTATACCTTTCTCAATGAATCTCCTAAAATGATTGATGTCTAAAGCTACGTATCTATTGTTCCAAAGTGGTTGTCTTATATATTTTATAGCGTTACGGAATGTACACAAGTGGGTAAGAATTAATGCATTCTGTTATATAAACAAGTTATATAATCCCGTTGGGAAAACGTGAGGGTGTATAAAGAGGACTGATTAATATGTAAGAATCATGCCAAGGCGTTTCTCTACCTTGATACCTAAAATTTCTTTAAGACATATGTTAATAAGAATAGAGGAAATGTACTGACTGCACATCTAATATATAGACTTCATTTGCCAACATTATATACTACTGTAATTAATAACAAAGCATACATGTCCGACAAATATCAATAAACGAAATGCCCGCCCCTGATCTGCAGTTTAGCTATTAAATGTTTTATGCTCGTTCAGAGTGATAAGAGTATAAAACACATTATAGGGGTCGTCATTAATATAAATTACACTATTTTCCGCCCAGTTGACCGTCAGCATATTTTTATAAAATGGGTAATTAGATATGTCAAAGTTTTCGCCAAGATATTTAATACCACCGATCTGCTTAAGCCATTGATCTAGTAAGAGATGGCATAATTTTAATGGTTGAGATGGTTTCAGCATCCGTAATTGCCAAACTGACATATAATGGGCCGTCCTTTTCATAGTTTTCAATAAGACTCAATAAGATTTTTGGCTTCTTTCCACTCCACACAAAGGTACGTAACTATCAGTTTTTTTCTGCACTTTTCTTAAAGTTCTTAGGGACATAACATTTAGAACAAACATATAATAACTTAGGAAGTGCTGAGGATCTTACCGGCTTGGACCTTTCCAAACAATGTGAGGCAACGTGTTCTCCACATCGAAAGGGTTGCTTTAAAACTTTCATAAATTCGATCAACGTAGACATGCATCATCTTGGGAAAATGATACCTAAGACTTTTGTCCTTTTTTATTGAAAATCAATCCATTTAATTGGTAGTTCCATTTTCTCATCATTCTTAGCTTTTGTCCTATCCATGCATCCTGCTTTCGATTTTTCTAAGTTTATCTTAATATATCTCATTCGCATCCGTCCGTGCAAATATCAATCTTCTAGGATTAAGAGAGCAAAATTGATTAAAGAGGTTCAAAAGATTTAAAACTGATTTTAAGGATTCATTATCCAGCAGGAAAAACGTAGTGTCATCTGCAAACAAAACTATTTTCTTTTTAATAGTTTTAGTGATCTCATCAACACCTTTAATTTCAGCAGAATCTAGGACATCCGGTTTGTCTTACCGTATACCAGAGCCTCCGATTTTTCAGTTAACCCTTTAAGCCCCGAGGGCTTTTAACTGATATTTGGCTCATTCTAGACTGCAACAAACCCTCCCCCCCTAAGAAAACTGTAGTCACTGTTACCATGGAATTTTCGTCTGACCAACAATACTGGGGGCTCAAAGTTTTTTGTCGGCCATTTTGGATACGTTGACGTCGCATTGCTATGGAGCTGGAGGGAAGTTTGTTTGGGGGAAAACAGAATTTCAGGCTTTTTAAAGCCTTTTGTTTTTCAATTTTAGAGTGCTGGAGGACATCATTAAGTCTGATGAGAGCTTGAATCAGTACTTTCTCGAAGAACTGAGTCTGTGCCTGCTATTGTGATAGAGAAAGAGCCTCATTTTCCACTCGTGAATGGGCCAGGACGTCACTTTAGCGTGAGCTTTATAAATGGAGGTCTGGAGCCACCTATCATAGCTGTTTTGGAATATTGGACAACATTTACTTGCCATTGATTCCAATATGAAGCTATTAGGTCGAAATGGCTTTAGACTTCTTCTATATTTTGAAGAATGAAGATGGGGGAAGGGCCATGCCGCTGTTTGGTAGGATTTCCCGGCATGCTTTGCGGTCATTATGGATGAATTTAGCTTGTTGTGAAGTGCTTGTGGACAGAATGGCTTGGTGCTGGGCAAGTTTAGGTGTTGGGAGACAGAAAGTGAGGTTAGTGCAAACATGAAACTCTAAATTTTATGTAAAATATGTATTTTTGTGAGAAAATTTAGAATCTGAGGAGAATTTTTTTTTCTGTAACGGTCATTTTAGTCCCTTTTTCTGAAGTGAAATAATGTCAACTATAGTTAACTTATGCAAAGAAAGGGGGATTTAGATGAAATTATTCATTTTTAATATGCCTAATGCAGTTCAATAGGATCATTGGTCTATACATTAATGTGTGTGGGAATCTCAGGGCATTGCTCTTTGAACTTAGTCAGATTTATACCCTCAAATCAAGTAACCAGTAATAGTGCCATATGGCACTCTTGGGGCTTAAAGGGTTAAGTTGAGAAGGCACTGGGGACGAGAATGTCTGGGACGTCTACACCCGAGGATGTTTTTTTTCGAAATAGATAAAAATAACAGCAAAGCTGATTGAACAACATATATATATTGAAGATGTACAATATTTCGGCTGACCAGTCCAGCTAGCTTTCTTCAGGTAGATCTTAGTAGTATGTAAAGTGGCCACTTTACATACTACTATCTTACATATGAAGGGTGTTTCACACTGGTGAGTATAAATATGAAAGTGATTATAAAATGTGAAAGAGGAAGTAACGTAAATAAAAAATGCAGATATTAAGAGATAACAATATGATTACAATGATGATGATAAAAAAAAAATAGACGAGGTATTTAAAATTACATGTATCTAAGTTCATCAGTGCCGAGAGGTTCGAGAGATTTAGAGTATATCGATAAGATGTGTCTCTCTGGCTATACGTTTTGAGTCTCGTGAAGAATACAAATTTCCAAAGGGATGAGTTGTATAGAGATACTTTGTGTTGATAAACATTGCAATTGTTATGTTAATGTGCCAACCATGATTTCAAAAGGCCGCTTTGTGTCAGGAACCAATGGATCTCTGGTTGGTACATTAATGACAATGGATGACGTGCAGTAAGTATCGCTATAGGGGTGGCGAATAGTAAATCCGAGCAATTGGTGAGATTTTCGAGCGCTTTCAAAATCAGTCCGAGCCCGAGTTCGTCCGTTTTCAAAATCCGAGCCCGAGACTGTTTGTTATTGTAGTTATTATAACGAAACACACAGTACCTTTCATCACGCCAGGTGAGGAATTCACCATTCAACCAATTAGCTGTCGTTCGCGTACCATATAAAACACATGCAGAGGCCGCCAAAAAACCGTAACTCCAATAAAAGCTAATAAAAAAGTAAAAAGACGCGACTCCAAGACCCTCACCAAAATATAATCCGAGACTCCGAGACCCTCTCCAAAAAAAATACCAGACTCCGAGAGGAACAAAGTAAAGAAAAATCGAGACTCCGAGACCCGACCTATAAAATGCGAAATTTCGAGACTTTACCGACTTTTTGCGAGACCCTACATTTTTCTTGACACCATGCATTCGCCACCCTTTGTATGTTTGGAGACTGTAGTTAGTGGCCGGGTTTAGAATGCATTGAGAGACTTAATATTTCATCTAAACAACTACAATCTCCGAGCATTTCCTTCAGTGCTCCAACCGCTAATGCTGGCTTTTTTTTAAAGCGTCATTTCCCTTTTCCTTTCATCGACTTTTATATTTAAAGGAACAAGGTCGGCTGAAGAACAATGTTTGTTATGGATGCCTAAGTTTGCTGTTGTGTTTGTTTAGATATCATTTATGCACCGATATTCCTGTCGATAAAACTCATTTGAATTTCCTGCGCGCCGCCATCTTGGATCTCATGACGTCACATTGTTGACCCTATTGTTACACAACGAAATAGCTATTGTTTTCTGGTAATAGGGCCTACACTGTGACGTCATAAAATCCAAGATGGCGGCGCACAGAAAATTCTTTAAAATGAGTTTTATCGACGAGAAAATCGGTGCATAAATGACATCTAGTGTACAATTTACTGGACATAAAGACAGAAACAGACTTAGCCGGTATGTATAACAATCATTTGAGAGCAAACATTGTTTTTCAGCCTTTAATTATACTCGCCATTCTGAAACAATCGCGTTATGCTTGTAAGATATTCTATCTGAAGAAGGCTGGTTTCGCCAGAAGATAAAAGATAACAATACAATTAAAATAATGACAATAAAAAAATATATATAGACGAGCTATATAAAATTATAAACCAAGCACTTTGCTCACATTTTCGGCTCCTACACGTGTTAGCGTGGTGGCTGGGGTTTAAAGCAGCTTTTAGCTCGCCCTTGGAGTAGTCAGATTCCGAGACCTATGATCCGAGAGGCTGATGGTCTTGGGGGCTATGCCACGATGATGAGTCCTACCAAGGGCTAAACAGCTATACATAGTTGCCACTCGATGGTTAATAAGATGCGAGCTTGCGTGTTAGATGCGAGCTTACGTCATAGCGTGTGTTGCGTAGTGCCATGCAACGTGCTTTGTTATATAAAATTACATACATCCTAAGTTTCATCACGCTTGTTCATGTCGATATCATCGGATATAAAGATGTCATAGGAGCCCATTACCCGGAGCGTCCAACCTGCTAGCCGGCCGGCTCCGGTATGTTTTTCGATAATGTTGTTTTTTTCGGATTTAGGGAGGGGAGAGGGGAGAAAGGGCATTTAGTCTCGATCCCAGTATTACCGCGCGCCGAACAGGCAACCTAAATCCGAAAAAAATATTTTCGAGAGCTGGCTAGCAGGCTAATACTGCATCTATGATGCATCATTTTTACCGGATCTGATATTTTTAGAATGCGTGGATAGCGGAAACCGAACTAGCTCGCGGGAAAGTCAAAAGCGTTTGGACCCCCTCCACCCCCCCCCCCCCCCCCTCCCCGGGATCGATCGGATTTTCAAGTCACTTGTCAAAAATTGCCATTGTACGATTGATTTACAGCGAGGAACTGCATGAAAAAAAAAAACCTCAAATGACTGGAGCATTCCTCTTTAAATATCTATATTATTATTACTATTATTATTATTATTATTATTATAGAAATTGACAGCAAATGGCAAACGAAACACAGCTGACTAATTTTTGTACTTAAAATAAAATATTTTATATTTTATGTGCGTTTCCGAGGCCCCGAGTTTAGATCGTGATGTGCCTGAGTACAAGAGTGCAATTTTACTTCCGGCGGAAGAGCACGTGTTGAAGCCTCACTTTGAAGTCCTCTTTCCTCAGGTGGTGCATTCTTTCATATGCCCAAATATGGTATGTATCAAGACTGGGCATGCGCGTTGTGCTAAGCGGATGTTGTGCGAGGATTCGATGCGACGTTCAGACGAGAAGACGGAATAGAAAACATGAGGCAATGGCTATTGTCCTCAAACCCAAAACGAACTATAAACTCTTATCTGAACACCATTCTTCTCACGACAAACATATCGTACATGTCAAATTGACCGATTCGTGCCTCCGAGCCCTAGAGGACTACCAGAACTCAAAGGTACGTTAAATTTTTATGGCCGAAAGTTCACGAACCTGGCTTGGCATGGAACTTCGGTGTCTGAATTAGTGAATATTATTTTCCACTTTAATTCTATAGGGAAACTGTAGACAGAAGCCTACAATAAGGTTTACAGGACAAAATGGGGTAAGTCAAGTTATTCGACACTTATTTCTCAAACCTTAATGAAAATTTAACCTCAAATGTGATAACTGGCAGTTTCTTGTTACGGACATTTTTTATGAGTCTAGCCCCATCTCGGTCAACTCCTATGGCTATGTTAATACATTTGAAATTCATGCTAGTTAAGAGTGATTATGAGGAGGTCTAAATTTTCTTTGTTAGATTTAGCCATTTGAATTGTCTTTGTGAAGCCACTTCTAATAAATTGAAAAAAAGCTTCCTTGGTATATCTATGGTTTCTTTTCAAAAATGGATTCATATGAAGGTGTTTCGATTTAATTAACGTCGCACTTCTATTAGTTCTGGGGTCTTGGTTTAATACCCTTGTACTGTTGGTAATCGTTTGTAATGATCTTCTAGAAAATTAAACTTTCTATTTATTCATGAATTCATTTGTCTCTGGTCCGGTGAATCATATGACAACATACACACATCAGTTTAGATGGCTTGTTTGTTTAATGCAAGTGAGTTATACCACTGTTTAAATACTCCGGAAATACCCTGATCAAATATTCGGTTACAAATTATCAGAAATTTATTACTGCTTCTTGAGAGCGTACATGTATGTTGAAGTTCTCACTTTTGATACCAGTAATAAAAAACATACATGTATGTCTTAGTACCATTATATACAGACATTAATATCATACCCGGAGTTGTCAATCAATGAAATTGATGATCGATTAAAATCGATATCAATTGATTGATATTGATAATCGATGGGCAATCGATGAAGCAAAGTTTTGTGAGCATATCGATTGCTTTTGAATACTAGTATAATAATAATAATGGCCATATTTATATAGCGCCATATCACCACAGTCTCATGGCGCTTTACATTTTACTGACATATCCCGTCAGTGAATTATTTCGGACTGCTTTACGGCGCTAATAGCTGCCATGCAGTTTACAATGTTGAGTGTGTGGTTAGTGCAATGGCCAGGCTGCTGTACCAGGTGACAATCCCCTGCTCTTTTTCGAGTAGTACAACTGGTTCTTTCACGTCCCCTTTAAATACATTTGTACTGATTAGAAGTAGAAGGAGACAAGGCCAACGGCTTATAAACGTCCCTGCCCAAGGACACGGCTGGGATTCAAACCCCTGATCTCCAGCACTATATATAGACCGTGCTCTACCAACTGAGGTAACCAGTGAGCTAATCATCGTGTTTCTGCATTCACCCTTCTTTTGGGCCACAAATGTCTCCCTGTTGTTAACTTCAAATGGGCAGCTCTTGTATCGTTTGACGAAGCAATTTACACATACTTAGTTTTCTTGCTCTAACATGATTTAATGGTAGCAACTAAAACATGACAGCTTGGGTACACTCCAGGAACATTTCAGTGTTCCAGTCGACAGTAATCAATGAACATTTGTTTTGTTACTATCAATTAATCATTGATTGACCAATACCAATCAATATCAGTCAGCTAATTTTATCGATTTATCAATTGGATTTCTGATCATTGCTCTTATTGATTGGCTACTCCAGGTATTTATATAGCGCACACGTTTGGTGGTATATTAAAGTTCTTGCTTTTTATTTTAAAAGAAGTTAATAGACCAGTTTGTGGTTAATTCCGACATTTTGAAAGGGGTGCAAACATGGTGCGAAATACAGTGTTTGTATGGGAATCCGATGCCAAATAAAATCTGTAAAATCAAATTTATGAAATATTCTTCAGATACAAACTTAAGATACCAGGTAAAAGATTAACTGATCGATATTTGAGCGATGTACAAATGTAGCTGTGCTGGGAAGCGTGCAATGGTGTTTTCAGTTTTCCATACATTGTCTGTAAATTTACAGACAAAGTTGAGTCACTGAGCCCCTTACTGCATGCAAAATTTCCAATGGTAGTAGATACATTGCTTGAAAACATTCTTTTCAGGGAGGGATCAATCAACATGTTTTTGTACAGATAGGGCAATACTTTTTGAATCCCGAGAAAATAGTTTGGCTAGAAAGAAGAAGAATCAGGCAAGTACAATTTATTTGGAATTGCTTGCCTGTAGGGGAAGTGGGTCTTTGATTTTTTTTCTAACCCTGTGGTAATAAAAGATACTTTAGGAAAATAATGAGAAGTTAAGCCTTATAAAGTATAGGATAGATTTATGTGGATTTAAAGCTTAGATATAAATTAGAAATAAATTCTACGTGCTTAAATTTAAATTAATTACCTTCAATAGAAAAAGTTACTGACAGAGTTCTGTGCACGAACGGCAACATTTGTAACTACTTATCCCCATCTAAATTCTCCTTTATATTTTTTTTTCCTGAGGAAGAATTTGAAACTTGATCACAAGTCAGTTATGCTGTTCTTGCATGAACTTTTCATTAAATTATAATTTTTATTTCTGTCAATCAATAAGAAATGTCTTTTGATGCGTAGTCCAGGTGATTGAACAATGAATTATTGTAAAATGTTTAAATATTTTATTCTCAGATGAGCTGTGTTACAGGTCAAATTTATTTTCAGGTAAACTTTATTTTAACCTACCGTATTTTATCACATACAAGCCGCACCTCACGTATAAGCCGCACCCCTAACTTCAGCCTGATAAACAGAAGCCTGTTTTTCCCGAAAGGTTTAAGGAAAAACTGTGTGTAAGCTGCACCACAAAATTCAGTGAGAGTAGTCTTGTGGTCGAGTTCATAAATGCCTGTAATTGAAGCAAAGCTTCTTCATAAGAGATTGTCATATCACAACAACGAATTGGTTACAACTTTCTTTGTCCTTTCTTGTGTATATTTTAACCTGCTGTCTTTAAATCACTTCAGAATTCTTCTGCTGTTCCCCCATTAACCAACAACATATTTAAGGAACTTCATTCCTTTAAGTGCACAAGAAAGTAAGATTTTCTGGCAAAACTATATGAGCACGTGTCTGAGTCCGTGGTCTCCCATCTTGGATTTTCAAGGAGGCCTGGGGCGAGAGTTTTCTCAAACGTCCGATTGAGCGTGATTGAGCTCCAAAGTTGAATATGAATTCGATGAGAATTGTACTTTATTTGAAAATTTGAAGGCTTCCAAGACCCAATTAAGGCCTTGAACAACACTAGGAACCATTCGAGGAGTTAGCAGAGAAGATGACAGTCAGCTCTTTGGAAAGCAAAGGAGAGGAGTTTGAGTAGAAATCTTGCTGACACTTGTGTTCTTTGAATTTAATGTGCCATTTCTATTGTTCATATGGCTTTGTTTAGGGTCATTGCAAAAATGTTTTCTGAAAACACTCACATACATGTATAAGCCGTACCCCCAACTTTGTGGAAATTTTTCGTTACTTTCAAAATCTGAAAGTCAAAAAAGGTGCGGCTTATACGTGATAAAATACGGTAGCTTATTTAATTTAACCTACCTGTAGGTTATGTTTTTCAACCTAGGTTATTTTTGTCAACCTAGGTTATTTTAGTTTTTTTTCCTTGGTGTCAGAGTTTTGATATGAAAAGAAAAGGCCAGCTTTATTACTTGGGCTGCCTGTGGCAGGCACAAGTCTAAATCTGCAGGCCGTTTAATATTTATTTATTTTGTTTCATGTAGCAAAATTTCTGCACATGCGTTAAGTTTGCATTAACTCGTGGCGCTAATAGATTTCGCCATCGGACGCGGATGCTATTCTTGTTTGGAGGTACGTTTTGTAGGTTTTATGCCATATTTCATTTTACTCTCGGTCATAATATACCATAAAATTCCGAAAATAAGCCCCGGGGCTTATATTTTTCACCGCACCTTTTTGAGGGGCTTATATTCGGCAGGGGCTTCTATACGGAGGGGCTTACTATAGGAGTGAATTTTGCGTTTAGAAATCAGCTGGGCTTATAATTGGAGGGAAATTTGTGTCTGCAATTTTTCAATGTGCAAAATGATAATATTGGGGCGTTAACTAGAAATTCGTGACAACTTACGGTATGGTAATCCCTCTGAACATGCCAACTTGTAACACAACAACAATAAACTTTATTGAAAATGAAATACCGTATAATAGTAACTCAAAGTTAACAGAAAATGTCTATGGACCGAAGGAATTCAAGGCGAGAGTGAGGATCGAGTGAACTACGTAAAGGACAATAAACTCTGACACTTCTTCCACAGTGGTTCAGCGTACGGAAACGTTGTTTTATAAATAAAAAAAGGCTTGATCATAATTTACGTTGGTTTATTTTGTATTTGGGGGCAATTCCCAATTATAAGCCCCCAGGGGGCTTATATACGGAGGGGCTTAATATAGGCGACTTTTTCGCGTTAAGAATCTGAGGGGCATATATTCGGTAGGGGCTTATACAGGGAGGGGCTTATTTTCGGAATTTTACGGTATACCAGCGCAAACACCGTGATCTGTAACCCAACACTAATATAGTTTTGACCGTGTTTTTGGCTGGTTTACCGATCTCGTATCAAGACCAGTGTATGTTTACTTAATTATACTATACAGGTATACTGAATACTTTTAGCTGATTTATAGCGAAATATAGCGATTTACTAGCAAATATATATATACTGTGGTTCAGCAGTTATGGGTTTCTCTCCTCTATCGAAATCTGAAGACATCTGAACTCCTGAGAGCAAGACTGTGAGAGCAACACTGCCACTCACCAACATGAAGCCAGACATACATTCTAATTAATTATGATGAGCCAAGCAATATTCAACTCTGAAGGTAAACTTAAACAAGAATCCTCTCACGACTGAGGTTTTGGTTCGAGAAATGAAAGGCTTCCAACAGTTCTCTTTATAGTTCTGTAATATAATGACTGCAGACTGCAGTTTTGGGAATGAGGGTAAAAGCTTTTAAATAGTAACCAACAGGCATTTCAGTTAATAATCTTTAATCCAACAAAAACAAACATGGACACGATCAGCGAGCTGTGATAAAGAGCCACAGGGTAGAAAGAACAGTAGAGAAATATAGTGATAGCTCCATCACAGGTGAACAGGATACAACTTATAATATGGAACAAATATATACATACATTTGAGACACCTGCAGAACAGCAGACTAAATTGTAAGCATGCATTACATGAATAAGAAGTGTTTACAGTAAAAGGTCAACTACGAGAAAAACAAAAATATTAAATTACATATACAATGTACATGCATATACTAGCTAGGGGAGCAGAGAATGAATGTCACCGTGCTACCGGCCACTCCTAAAGACTGCTAAATTCAGCTCATAATTCTTCCCCACTCCTAAAGATTGCTAAATTCAGCTAATGGTTATTACTAAGAGGATTTCAAATGAAAGTGTATTTCATCTTCAATCTCATGTGGCCTGAGTGAAAGCCCAGATGGGCTCTTGTTTACGTTAATATGATCTTAAATCTTGTAACAATGAAATAAAGCAATTCTTTTATTATACAATCCCAATGTCACGTACCTAAAGCAGTCAAATCAAACTTGAAGTACATATGTTATCCACTTCATCTACTCTATATATGCTCTATGATGAAGGATTATTCTGTTGGTTTGAATTGTGGGAATGACTGTATGTATTACTAATTAACTCTATATGAATCACCCTAAATCCTGGTTAGGGTTAGGATTCAGTTTGGGGTTATAGGTATTATATATAGGGTTGTACACCACTTCTTTGCTTTTCATTCTTTTCTCTGACTATGTTTGTCTCAAATTAGTGAATTTAATTCATGTGTTTACCTGTGAACTGTTGCAATAAATTAGCCCTAACACGAAACCATGGAAATACCATTGAAGAACTCATTGTTTTATTTAGCACTATTGAAATTAATAGTTACATAAATATATTGGGATAAGCCAGACAGCTCAAGTTTTACCCAATTTGAGCTTGAACTGATGCATCCAGTTCTCAATCTCATTCTGAACCAATTTGGAAAGCTCTGGTTTCACTTCTGAACTGAGCAGGGCACTCCATGATTTTCATCACTCGCATTTCAAGAAAATGTTTCCATCATTGATAATTTGTTCATCTAAATATGAAGTTGGAGGGCTGTAGTGAAGTAGTTCAATTCTAATTTTCGTTTTAAAAGTGTAGTTCTACATCTACATTTATTTTGTCAGCAAAAACTATATACATAATGTACAGTTATCACGCTAACATTAAATAAAAAAATAAAATAAAAAATGCAAATAATACAAAATGAGGGTTTCTATAATAATATTAATTTAAATAATATCCAGTAAATAAAAAAAATAACACGCATTTTCCATTTTTTTAGCTGAAGAAGGCTGAATGGCCGAAACGTTCTCAATATATTTTTTACAGTTATAAGTTGACGGTCTTTGCCTTTTTTATTAATATTATTGAACTCTTGCAAAGCACCGTCTATGAATCCTTGGATCCTTGTAGCTGGACTATCCGTTGGCATAAGACATTGGATCTTCATTACAAGTTATATATATATTTTATATATATATTAAGTATATAGAGAGAAGAAACCCGTCCCTAATATTAATAATCAGAATAAAGGTGAAAGAGAAAAATATGCCTTAATTTTATATTTTATATATATATATAATAATAATAATAAAAATTCAACGAATATTGTCTTACTAATTTTCTCTATAATGATCATTTAACTTGATTTTAAAACTGTGTAAAGATTTGGCAGTGACGATATCTGATGGAAGACTATTCCATTCTCTGACTGTTCTAGGAAAATACGAATATTTGTAAACATCTTTGCTTGTATGTTCAACATAATATTTAAAATTATTAGTTCTACGAGTACGGGTTTCTGTTGCTGGTTTTAGATATATGGACTTGTTAACATGAATAATGTCATTTGTAATTTTATACATTGTACATAAACGAGCTTGTTTGCGGCGAGAGGCCAGGGGTTCCCATTATAGATTTTTCATCATGGAAGTTACCCTAGAAGTGTATCTATAATCCCCTTTGCAGAAACGAGCTGCCGTCCTTTGTATGTTTTCCAGTTTATCAATATCACATTTGTAGTGTGGGTCCCAGACCACAGAAGCACATTCGAGTTTAGGTCTGACAAGTGACTTGTACAGAGTACTCTTTAATTGTGTCTTGTTCACAAAACCAGAAGTTCCTCTTGATCAAATTTAAAGTCTTGGTAGCCTTAGAAGTTATTTCATGAAGATGGTGGTTCCACCTTAATTTTGTGTCCAATGTAACTCCCAAGTACATGTACGTGTGCATATCAACATAACTTAGAACGGTGTTACAAAAGAAATACTCCTTATGAGGTGGACTTTTCTGCATGGATATACACATAATAAAACATTTTGCTGGGTTAAATTCCATTTGCCAGATGTCCTGCCATAGTTCTAGTTTCTTTAGGTCTGATTGTAATTTGTCCATATCTGTTGTAGTGGTGATAGGTATGTAAATAAGACAGTCATCAGCAAATAATCTGGTTGGACATTCAAGCTCATTTGTCAAGTCGTTAACATAAAGTAAGAACAATAAGGGTCAGTTAGAAAAGGGAGAAAAGAGAAGGGAGGGAAGGCAGAAGACGGAAACCTACTAAATTATTTTTAGTTTTGCCCCCTAAAAAACTAACACCCCCCTCCCTCCCTTTTTATGACTACCCAAAAAGAAAGGATTCCTTTTTAGAATGATTGATATGTAACAAAAATAACCTACATGAAACCTGCATGTATACATGTATAGGTTTACAAAAAAATAACCTAGGTTGACAAAAAACTACCTGAAGATAAATTTGACCTGTTACATAATATACTTTGTACCTAATATCTCCAACTCACTCCTTATTACTACACATTAATTAATATATTCTTTGCACTCAATGCTCAACTCACATGATTTTTCTCCAGTTTTCCTCCCTCTGCAAAACTCAATGCACTAAATTCCAATTCAATCTTAGGATTAGCCAGGTCCTGACTTTGATCAGCCCCAATGGTCGTTTCAGGTCCTGTTGGAAATTCAGATTTTAAAAAATCATTTTTTTAAACTGTAGAACCTAATTGGAGAAAATCCCCTGGTACATGGATGAGAATCAACAATCAAACTCACATATGATGCAGCATCTGGGAATTACTGTAATCTCGGGCCAGTCAGTGGTGTCAGGGCAGAGACACTTTGTTGCAGTCATAAAGTATTATCAACTAATTAGACCACAGTATTGGCTAGAAACATTTTCCTGCATGTAGTCTCACATTGAGCAGTTTCAGAATGAGGTTAGATGGGGAAACAAAGTTTGTTTCATTCTCCTGGGACTCAATATGGCCACTGTGTGAAAATACTCTATTCTTGTCTGTCTATGTTACATAACCAAAATCAAGAACTGAGTTCTCCCGAAGCACTGGCGGCCGGCAATGTTCTCTGTGTACTCTTCTTGACCATGCCAGCTACAAGTTTTCTACAATACTCTTTTTTACTTACCATAGAAGCGTGGATTTTAAATAATTTCCCCCTACTCAATTTTTTTCTCCCCCTACTATGCCTGTGTTGGGAGAAGTACCCTACAAGAAATCATCTTGGCCTGGTTGTTCAAAACCCTGATTAAAATAACCCAGGATTCAGCCTAATACTAGATTAAATATCTTAACCATGGGTTAGTTAACCAGTTGATTGAAAAGCATTGTGAGTTAAAATTAACCCACAGTTTAATTGGAAGTTATTAACAATAATTGTGTTTCAAGCAACATAACTTAATTTTGACATATCAATGTTTTTGCATATTCATAAAGTAGAGTTAATATATTATTACCAGTTCAAATTGTTTTTTGATACAACAACAGAAAGTCTTATTTTTTAGCTCTGAATATTGAATCTAAACGTCTGCCGTTACTGGAGGCTGTTCCCTTTGTTCAGTTTGTTCAGCTTGAAACAAAGGTTTATTCAGTGGAGGTGATGTCATACACTTAACACTTGTCTGTGAAACACAATGCCTGGAGGCCTATTTCTACTAAAAACGTCTTCACGAACATAAGAAGAAAGTTCTATTTATCTTTACGAGGTTGGCTACTTTTTTATGCACAGTATTTCGTGCCACAAGGTTGTCGTGTTAAGTGTATGACATCACTTCTGCTGAATACTGAGAATGGCTTCCAGTAATGGTAGACAGAATTTTACCGGTAAACCCTCCTAAAATTTTGTGGTTTAACATGCTCATTTGGGAATATAATTTACTATTTCGGATTATTTCTAATACTGATTGACCAATTACCCTACATGTATATCATTATGACGTCACAGCTTGTTTATGAGGGGGACAGAATCGACTTGAACAATAGAATTTTGAACTAAATCTGCTCTGCTGAGAAACATTTAACTTCGAATTGTCTGGTTTCCAGATATCAGCCGTATCAATGTTTATCCCACAATATTTACCATATTTGGTGGCTGTTACCGCTATTCTACGTTCTACAAAATGCATTTGATAGCTATTTCCTTTGTGTTGTTGCTGTTTTGTCCCCCTCCCACAACCGTGATCCTTAGCGTTTAAACAATAGATTGTTTTGATTTGACGTCATAATGATATAGGTCAATTGACACTGAGAAAGTGGCAAATCGAAATGGTAATTTTTTGTCGTAGTGGCACTTTAAGGTGAAGTAATATGGGCACCAATTCTTGCAACTTGTGCAACAATGTTGTGTTGCGAGTTGCAGCGCAATGTTGCTCGTATTACTACCACTCGACCAACTTGCCACGCAACAAATTTCCGTGTAGAAATTTGTTGCGTGGCAACTAGTTGCTTGAGTGGTAGTAATACGAGCAACATCGCGCTGCAACTTGCAATGCAACATTGTTGCACAACAAGTTGCAACAAATTGTTGCCCGTATTACTTTACTGTTAATTGAGATTTTAAACAACTGTACTCAGGCGATAGTGATCATAATCTGACATGTATTTATTGTACAGACCATCACTTTACCAGTCAAGAAAAAGACTGCAGGTGGTGGTGAACGGGAGTTTAGATTTGCCTGCAGCTCCACCCTTCAATCACTTGGCCAGGGATGCTTGGATTGCATTCACCAGCCAAGTAATGAGAAGGCCCTACAGTCCCTCGGGAGTATTACTCACAAGATTAACATTATGGCAACAGATGACAGTTACACAATGACTCGTGACAAGATGAAGGAAGCAGAGGAAGAGAGGAAAGAAGTCAGGTCAGTCATGCACGCATGTGCAGAACGAGTTATTGGGGTTAGGTGGATGCAAGATAATTTATACAGTTTTTTTTTCTGTGGATTGATGGCATGCCGTTGACTTTTCCAAATGACGTTTAATTTTCCGAAGATATATTGATGGACATTTGTGATTAGCAGCTGTGAATGAGATATCCGATTTCCTTAACTGATATTAACAATACTCGCTTAATATTACTGGCAGCCACTACCATGTCTGTCCAGGTTTGAGCCAGGTCCCTATCAATCACGTGACGATGATGTCATCGGGCACATGGTTTTAAGTACATGTCTATATCTCCCTCATTTCTAATGTCAGACAGTTCAAACTTGGATATAGGCATGGCATTGGGTTCCTGCAAATCACTTAGTGGTGATGACGTCATCAGTCATGTGATTTTAAGTACATGCCCATATCTCCCTCATTTCTAATGCCAGATAGTTCAAACATGGATAGGCATGGTATTGGGTCCCCGCAAATCACTTAGTGGTGATGATGTGACAATGACGTCATTGGTCACATGATTTTTAGTATATGCCAAAATAGCTCACTAACCATCTGCAAGTTGCCCTATGTTTAATAAACTGAATTATGGTAAATTTATTTATTCTACAAGGATTTCCAGCACTGAGAACCACTCATCCTATCTGAACACGTAAAAATATGATAATTTTACGTGTGTGGATATTCGCCTTAGCCAATCAGCGATTTCCATGTCACGCACTTACCCTTGCTTCAGACAACCGGGCCCAGGTCCAAATATTGTTTATAGAATAAATAAAACAATACATGGACGATTGGAGATATGGAATTTATCTTCTCGTGTTTAACTCTATATTGAGTTGAACACTACTAGATAAATTCCATATCTCTGTGCCCATGTGTTATTCTCTATTTGATATATAATTATTAATGAAATACCAGTGTATATTTATTTCTAAAAAGTGATATCTTCACATGTGAAGATATCACTTTTGAAAATGTGACTGGCTTTTAAACATTTCTAGCCTTTTTAATAAGACATGAAAACTGGTACACACAGTACCGCCGGGAATTATAGGGACATCCGACTGTGGAAAAACCTTGTGCAACAGACGCGGAGCCGCAGTACGGCGTCGCGGTCACCGAACAAATGGCATTTATGAACTCAAACACAAGACTACTCTTACTGATTTTTGTGGTGCGGCTTATACGCAAGGTTTTTCCTTAAACCTTTCGGGAAAAACAAGCTTCTGTTTATCAGGATGAAGTTAGGGGTGCGGCTTATACGTGAGGTGCGGCTTGTACGTGATAAAATACGGTAACTATTGTTTAGAACTGACGAGCCTTGCTTACATGTTCAAAAGCTTTTGTGTGTACTGACTAGCCTTGTGTTCACGTTACCAGGACAATAGCTTTTTAAATTGGACGCCATTTTTCGAATGGGTCAATAATTAACTGACATTATTTGAATAGTGCTATAACGTGAGTGATGGCTGACCAGTTAGGCCTGTTATTGTTTCCTTTTACTAATCAGGATTAGTATTTAGTTTACCAAATATTGGTAAATAGGGTTGGAGATTAACCAAGTAACAAGGTTACTACCCTCATCAAATTGAAGTATATTTGAAGTATACTTGAAACATACATAAAGTATATACTTGAAGTATACTTGAAGTATACTTAATGTAGTGTTAAAGTATACTTTAATTGTACTAGAAACCATATTGTAAAGTATACTTGAAGTATACTTGCTTGATAAAAAGTATACTTAAAGTAGTGGTGTTTTTGGACTAAAGAAAACAAAGTTGATGGGATGATAAGTATACTTGAAGTATACTTTGGTGAAACATATACTTGGAAGTATACTTGAAGTATACTTTGATAAAACATGTACTTGAAGTATGGTACTTAAAGTATACTTAAAGTATATTAATTTACAGGACAGAACTTCAATTAACACTACTGCATGGAGCACATCATGTGACATATGTGAAATTGGGAAGTGAAATCAACAAATTTCACACATATTTTCACATAGTTTTCACATAATTTTTTCACATGAACATGTATGTGAAAAAATGATGTGAAACTGCCATGTGAAAAGGTGTCCTTCTTTTCACACCATGAAATGATGTGAAATATTCAAGACTACATTTACCAAATGCAGGGAGACAAGGATGTGACAATACATATTGCTGTGAAATTACATGTGAATTATAGTAACAATAATATTAATATATATTAATATTACTTTAATATATAATTTTCGATGAAATACCAGTGTATATTTCTTTCTAAAAAGTGATATATTCACACGTGAAGATATAAATAATATATTCACACCTGAATATATAACTTTTGAAAATATGACTCGCTTTCAAAGATTTCTAGCCTTTTTAGTAAGAGATTGAAACTAGTATTTCATCAATAATTATATATTAAACAGAACATTACATGGCCGCTTGGAGATACGGATTTTATCTTCTCGTGTTGATGAGTATCTATATTAACTGTACTGGGATATATCATGTGAAATTTGTGTGAAACACCTAGCTGTGACATGTTTTGAAGATGTGAAAAATGGTGTGAAAAAATTATTAACAATTATTCACCGAAGTGGAGGTGAATAGTGGTGGATATTTACCGAGCGGCTTCACTGCAGGTGAATAGCCAGCACCAAATAGTTATTTTATTTCCTGTGAAATGGACAAAAACTCGTGCGAGATGATCGCTGCTTTGCTCGGAGGTGAATATGAAATCATATTCACTGTTTGAGTAGCCAATCAGAGAGCGCAAAAAGTGATATTCACTGGTGTGGTATATACTAATGTCAGATATTGGGGGTGTGAAAACATATGTGAAATGTTTCCTTAAACTGGCGGACACAAAAAATTATTAAAGCTGGAGTTACATGTACTAGCTATATAGCTAGCTATATATAGTGCAGACATAGAAGATTGAGGTGTAGAAACATGAAATATATATATGAACATCCACATATCCATGATCATGAAATTAAAATATTGTATGTAATATATTACTATATGCTAATATAGTGACTCAAGCATAATACTGACAAGTACCTATATTATTTTCTGGTTTATATACATGTACAGTCCCGCTCAAAAAGTTTGCAACCGTTAGCGCCACCAGCGCCGCTAAATTTTTAGCGGCTGGGCGTTAGTGGTTTGGTGGCACTAACGGTAAATATTGGTGGCTAGCCGTCGACGCCACTAGACGTTTGGTGGCTAGCCGTCGACGCCACTAGATGTTTGGTGGCTAGCCGTCGACGCCACTAGACGTTTGGTGGCTAGCCGTCGACGGCGCTAGACGTTTGGTGGCTAGCCGTCGACGGCGCTAGACGTTTGGTGGCTAGACATTGGCGTCTCAAGACAGTTGGCGGCTAGCCGTTCACCGCTCACAACGTTTGGTGGCTAGCGTTGGCGGCTCGCGTTGGCGACTCAAAACACTGGCTGCGACATTTTCATTTTCAAAATTGTTTAATTTCGCATACACGAAACTGACTTTATATTTTCTTTACAGATTTGCGTTGTCTCTTCTACGTGAGTTTCAGACAACGACTACGAGCACAATTATTTACACAACTGAAGAATCCCGTTTAAAAAGATACACGAACAAATAAATACTCTTTTCGAAAAATATGATAAACCCGAGTTACATTCATGCCGAACGAAAAATGGACTGTTTATTGGCGTTTTTTTTGTAACGTGAAACCTGGGATTCTCACGTGTTTTTGCAGAGAACGGTCAAATGTTCCTTTGTTGTGCCAGCCCGCGAATTGGAACATTGTTGTTGCAAGCATTCACTGAGACAAACGTTGACAAAGCCAAAGGTTGTTTAGCTTCAGATACAAAAATCCGATACTCATTAATACCTGTACACCACTAAAGTGAGCTTAACTTTGAGGATCTGATGAAACTACATGTATCTGTGCACGCCAAATAATTTTTCACTGCACTGCGGGTGAATGTAAACAACCTGAAGTCGAAAATTAGCATATTAACATGCAGTCGCATCGCGTCTGATTGAAGACATTAATTTTTTTGGGAACTTCAAAAATGCGTAAGCTTCATTTGGGTCATTGAAATAAGTGGTTTCTGAGCTTAACCTTACAGCGAAGTGTTCATTCAGCCTCCCGTGGTTTCATTTCGACGTACAGTGTATGCAAATTCAGGGTGCGTTCCTTTGTTCGAATTCAAATCCCGATTTCGATTCTCAAAACGGATATTCCGTTGCTTTGGAATAATCCGAAAATGGATTTCCAATCTCTCGAATCCAACTTGAGTAAGGATTAAATCCAAATCCGGATTCTTTGGATTTAAAATCCAAGCTTTCCTTTGGGAAATAATTCGAAAATAATAGACTGGCCGGCGTCTTTGTTTCGCATACTTGCATGACTTGTCTCGTTGTCATGGTAATAACTCCTTTTAAATCTGTAAAAGAACGCACCTTTTATAACCTGACAGTTGTTTTCATTTCCTGTCATCTCGATTTTGGAAGAAATATTCCCGTATTCCCGTGTGTTTCAGTGCTCGCAAGCACGGAGCTGGTGTTTTTAAGGCCTGGTCTTCGTTTTATAGTTTATATATATATTTTTTTTGGGGGGGGGTTGTGTGTTTTCAGTGTTCGCGAGTTTTGGAGTGTTAATAAGGCCTTATATCAAATTTCATGCGATTTGGGAGAGGGTCTTCGTTTTATAGTTTTAGGGGGGTAAAACTATAAAACGAAGACCCCAATTTTTTTACCGGTTTTGTGTGTTTTCAGTGTTCGCGAGCACGGAGATGCGGTTTTAGAGTGTTTTAAATGCCTTATAGCAATTTCAGTGTACCCTTTCTCTAGATCGAACCCCCGTTTCCTACAATCTTATTCAGTATACTACACTAAAGGCGACACCACTTTCTATTCAACAATTCCATTTTATTTGAAGTCACAAAAATTAACAATATGACTTAAAGAAGCATTTTCGCCCCGATTGTCATTCCAAGCTTCCTTGTAGCTCTCAGGTACTGACATTTCTTGGCGATACTTGTTTGGCTTTGCTGCCAAATTTGCTCTTGTTGTTCTTTGGGCTTGTCCCTGGCAAACATCGAGATGATTTCATCTGGAATGAAACAAAATTTGATTCATGACTTTTTATGAAGGCTTTTATCCAATGCATGTTTTAGAATCCTTACGTTAAATACGGTATTAGATATAATAATAGTTTAAGTACTGCCTGTAGATCATTTTTGCAATTTGTTTCACAAAATGAATGAAGATTAATCTCGTTTTATACGGACCATAATAAAATAATTATGCAAAACTCACTCTTCATTGCTATCCTTGTTCTGTCGTCTAGACGTTTGAAGCCATTGCTGCCCGTCGGTGTCGACTCAAGGAGAATCCGATCGCCAAACAGCTTGTCCGCTAAGTATACCGCGGCTACTCGGTGCTTGTTGTAGCTTCTCAGTTCCACATACTCTTCGTTTGGGAGCGTTACTGCTGGGTCACATCCAATAATTGCTATGAGAAAATAAATATTTTATTATCAGTGTTACAATCTATTAACCCCCCCTAAAAGAATAACCATGATCAGCGTTTTGTAACGAACATGTACCTTTTCCAGTCGAGAGATCAGCATCTCCGTCTTGGCAGCTATCACTGAGTATCGATCGCTGGGCAGGACACGGTTCTATCACTTCTTCCTCCGTAAACACGGCACTCGAGCTCGGCCTAGGCGGTTCGTACACCGGTGAAGGAACCGGCATTTCTTTCTCTCCAACCAATCTCTCTAGAAGCCCTTTGATATCTTCAAGCGCATCCATTCGACTGACAAGAGACTTGAGTGTTTTGGAATTGTCCTCCGCAACATCAGATAGGCGTTGAAGTATTGCTCCCTAACAAGATAAATAGATGTCCAGTCAGTACATAATACCATACCGTAGTATACCTTCTCCCAATATAGCCATCAATGCAGCTAAAACTTTACAACTCAAACACAACACTTACAGATTCCCATAAATCATGAATACGTTTTGAAAATAACAAGCCATCCTCTGGGCCCGGTTGTTGGAAGCATGGGTTAGCGCTACCCCGGAATGAAATCGTTAACCCAAGGTTAAAATATCCAGATTTCGATTACAGGTTTATGGCTAACCTGAGCCCAGATAGATAAGGAGAGTCTCTAGAAAATACATACATTTAAGTGCAACTTTCGCACTGGCATTTCTATATAGCACATGATGATATTAGAATATCAAAATTAACTACTTACAAAATCTTCCTTTTCGTGTATACCGAAGCTCGAGTCGGCACGTACATGGGCAGGATCGGATGCAGGGCGGCCATCCAAAAGATTGAGGCTTTTCTTCACCATGTCGGCTGTATGGGATATGGTGAAGTGGTAAGGCGGTATGGGCGTTGAAGTGGCCAGCTCATTGCCAGGGTCAGACGACTCGACAGCGTCTATGAAGTCAAACCCTGGCAAGGAATTCAACGACGACAGGCTTGCGGTATCGCAGTCTTCAGGCGTTTCCGCATAAAGTTGCGTAACCCCTAGAATCTGGTGAAAAAAAAATCAATATTTTACATATACTGGTGGTAATATAAAGGTATTTTAGCTTCCACAGTTATGCTACATTTGTATCTTAATCTTATGTTTTACTTAATGCTACATCGTACATCGTCATCGTGTTTTTTCTTCAAGGAGCCAGTCTGTCAAATATTTAACCATGAACCATAATTATTGCTTTCCGTGAAGCCTTTTTACGTATTAGACTTTTACCTTTCCACGAGGTTTTGTTTTTGCCTTCTTTTCCTTAGGTTTGTCTTTGGCCAGCGCTGGAGTGTTCTCTTTGCCGCTAGCTCTCTTCTTCGTTCCATCCTTCTTACTTTTCTGAAATTATTATAAGAAAAAAGAAATTACAACAAAAAGTTATGGCCACTGTTACAACCAGAGATACAACGTTGTTTGGTTATTCATTTAGATTTTTTAACTTACGGAGTAAAGAGGGATAGAATACCTGTTTTCTCTTTTTGCCGAAAAGCGAATGCGGACTGTGATCACCATCATCTACGTTGTAGTCCGTGTTGGCATTAACTGCTGTCAGATGGCGAGAAACCCATTCAAGTTCCTCCTCTCTACAACGGGTTTCATCATCTGGAATAATAAGATTGAAATAAGACCATATGTATCAGTTTGTAAGTAGAAATGTAATACGAGTGTTTATCAGTATCGTCTTATCGTCGTACAACTTTATCTAGAAAGTTATAATTGTCAGTTCAATAAGTTGATAAAAGTATACATTCACAGCTGGGCTAAACTTACCATGCATAGACGTTTGGTGGCTAGCCGTCGACGCCACTAGACGTTTGGTGGCTAGCCGTCGACGCCACTAGACGTTTGGTGGCTAGCCGTCGACGCCACTAGACGTTTGGTGGCTAGCCGTCGACGGCGCTAGACGTTTGGCGGTTTGGTGGCACTAACGGTAAAAGTTAGTGGCACTAACGCCGCTAAAAGCCGTTAGCGCCGTCTGGCGTTTAGTGGTGGTTGCAAACTTTTTGAGCGGGACTGTACCTAACAAAGGGCTATTAGAGCAGATTTCGTATGAGTGGGACAAACTACAGCACGGTTAGCTTACGGCATGTTGTGGATGTTGAAATGGTTTCCAATTGTTTTTGTCTTGCTGATCTAATCAGATCACAGAGCTAGTACGTACAGCAGCTAGCACAGTACGCGGTTACAGACATGCCGTAGTTTGTCCCACTCATACGAAATATGCTCTAATTAATACACACATGCCGTACAAATTATAAACCCCACTCTCCTACATATGTAGTCTGGTCTCTCTTTAATAAGCCGAAGTTAAGGGCCAAAGCGAGGAAGAGGAAAACAGAAGGATGCACGTTAATTGCCTGGATGTTTATTTGTGAATCTGCTACACGAGCATTGTAGTTTCAACAACCGAGCTATGTTATATTTAACTACAGAGTATTATTAGTCGTTTACATGTGAGCCAGTAAAGGCAAAGAGAAAAACCCTTTGCCATGGGGCAAGGGCGATCGAGATACATGAACGACTTGAAAATATTAACTTGCATGCATGCATGACCACAGATAGCGGCGCGCGGAGGTGCGAACAGTATATATATACTTATACCTAGCTATTAGTACAACCGATTTCAATAGGAAACTATTCGACAGACATGCTTTGTAAACAGGCTCACTTGTTTATCCTGGTTTTGAGGTACTGAATCAAATAATTTAGTGCTCTTTCATATTACTCAATAGACTTCGATTACTGAATTGATAACATATTGTTTTACGCGGATGTACGTAACACTGAAATCGGTTGTAAAGTTGTAATCAACGTGCTTTTCTGAGCGAAATTGAGAATGCTCTACTTACCTTCGATAATCGAGGAATCCTGGAGATTGTTATTAAAGAAATAGAGTTTGATAACGCTAAAACCATAGCAAAAGACAGAGACTTTGCAGCAAACAGACTTCACGTGATCGTACTTACGGTTGAAGAGAAATATTATACTTCAAGATTTGAGCGCCAAATTAATTGAAAGCGTGCATCCGTGTTCGGATTGGTTACCGAACATGATACCTGGCATTCTCCGCGACGTGTTTTGTAATGAACGTATATTAATACCCGGATGCTGCCAAAGGTTAATCTGTAATAAGTTATAAACAAAGTTGTCCGTTCGCCAATGTCAGACACGATGGAGAAAGTGACATCCATGTGCGCTGCTAAAGTTAAATGGCGACAAAACAAGAAAACAAGAAATCCTCAAACAAATTAAACTTTCCAGAGTCGGAGGAACATGATTGCATGTTAGGAGCTTGATCGAATTCTTTGAATTGAAGTGGGAGATCAACAAACAGTTCGGAGTTCCGCGTCAGTTCACGTTCATCCTGTGGCGTAATAAATAGACGTTCCTGATAAAGTGCTTCTTGCATGGTTAATTGGCATGCAGAGATACTTATTTTATTGAATTGTATTTGCTTGTGATATAAGTACATACAAAGTATATTTTAAAAGTGTACTCAGAATATACTTTGAAACCTGAGTACATTTGAAGTATACTTGAATTGTACTTGCTTGTGATAAGTACATATGAAGTACATTTTAACAAGTGTACTCAGAATATACTTAGAAACCTAAGTACATTTGAAGTATACTTGAATTGTACTTGCTTGTGATAAGTACATATGAAGTACATATTAACAAGTATACTCAGAATATACTTTGTTTAGAAAGTATGTTACAAGTATACTTAAAATGTACTTAGTCTACAAAAAAGTGTTGAAAAGTATACTTTAAGTACATTTGAAGTATACTTCAATTTGATGAGGGTAGTTATCCTTTCAATGAAATTAATATTTTTCATTGTTTATAGCCTCATGAAATTAAAGGAGACTTCTTGAAAGCAAAACATTATTAATTGGAGGTCCGCTTATACATGTAGGCTTGTCTATATATATTATACTGTTATACTACATTTTATATAATACTTTCTACTTCTTGAATGGGTAATAATAAGTTATCCAAGTAGGTAGACTCAATAGTTCATATTTGCCTTTATTAGTTAGTGAACTGGTCAATCTACATGTACATGTGTATAGTATTCTGATGGTATTCAATATTCATGATAATGATCAAATTATTTATTACAATGTACTTCAGAGGACAGTATGTCTTAGGACAAGACATTGGCTGAATTTCCCACACTAATCTTCAATATTGTCTAAATAAATATTGTTTATTTGATCTGACGACTTGCCTTATTTTTGAAGCCTGGGGCATGAAAAAACGTTTAAAGCACAGATTGTGAACATTGATTAAGTAGATGTTCAACAGATTTCTGTGTGGTTTCCAGCACTTGATCAGCAGATTACTTTAACTGAGAGATTTTCTGGTTACGTTTTTGAATTCACTCATATTGCCATTTATATTAGCCATTTTGGAGTTGAGGAAGGGACTGAGACCGACAGCGCTAAAAAAAAATGCAACCAGAATTTTGCTATTTGTGACTAAAAATTATTCAGCCATCGCAAAATTTCAACTTAAGTTTTTTTGCTTTAATTTATAATGAATCTCCCATGTTTTTTGCATCCAAAAATGACAAATTGGCAACCAAATTTCAGGTCCTAATCACTAATTTGCGACCAGTATTTTATGTTAATTTCAAGCCCTAACTGATTGTCAACAATTAATCTGATTAACAAATGAACCCCATCACAACAAAGATCACACTAAAATTAGTAGATGTACGGATTTTGAGGAAGATTGGTTAGATAATAAACAGTCATGTGTATTGATTCCTTTGTACACTGTGTGTAGGAAGTGAGGCATGTGGCAAGCTTTCAAAAATCACACAAATAAGAGAATGTACATGGAGCAAACACAAAGAATATATGGGCCGCGTCAGGCAAAAAGGGCCCAGACGACATAATATGTAAATGTTTTTTGAAATTGTACCATGCTTTTTATACTTTACATGCGATTACAATATGCATCGCGAGCGCCACATTGTGATCATCTTGTTCATCTTATTTATTTTTTACTCTTTAATGCCAGCAGGTATAAATGAATGTCATACATCAAAATCATCCCCTTTGACAGGATTCCTAATTTTTGTGGTCATATTTGTAATCGGGCCCTTGCATCAAAATCACGTAAATTTCACCCCTGATTTTTGTTGTCAATTTCTTGAAACTGACATTTATTGTTAGGAATGAAATGTAGCGCTCCTCGTCAATAATACAGTACGATCTTCAACCTGTTATTAGGAACACCATTGCAGGAATTATTTAACTTGAATGTCGTCCGGGCCCTTTTTGCCTGACGCGGCCCATATATGTTTTAAAAACAAACAAAAATGTACGGCTTTTGGGGATGAACCACCCAAAAACATACATTATCTCTTATTTTGCTATTTTTTAAAGTTACATGTATGGTATTCAGTTCGTATTTATCCAAACATTCTCAAACTCAGTAAACCTTCAAATTTTAGTGTGATCTTTCTTGTGATGGAGTTCATTTCTTAATCAGTTCAATTTTTGGCACTCGGTTCCAGTCCCTTCCTCAACTCTGAAATAGCTAATATGGGCATGCCAAGCCAATGTCTGCTGGTCACGAGGTCTGCAACTGCTAGAGTTTTGTTTTCATGCACAACTAGTACATGATTAGTAATTAAACATACCGTAATATGGTATGGCTTTTTATGAACCAACCAACATTCATATACATGTACTGTAGTTACATATTTTATCTATCAAAATTGTTTTTCTACAGAACTAAAATCATCAAAACCCCTAGTACAGGTAAGTCAATTAAAATTAATTTCTGATTAGAAAATCGTTAGAATTGCATTGAGATAGATAGTTTTTGCATCTTCTACTAAGGGGTGCACCATTAGAAATCAGGGGTGGGGGTGGCAATTCCCCCCTCCCTCCAACCCCCCCCCCCAAAAAAAAATTGTTCATGGAAAAATAGCCGAACAAATTTTACTGCAAGCACTTGTTCACCCCAAAAAATAGTTGTGCAAGAGAACATACATGTAGACAGATCCAGTGTGTGAAAATCATGCAGAGAGCTCTTGCATAGTCCCAAAAAAAATATACAGAGCTAAAAGGGCCAAAAAAATGTTTGCACAGAAAAAATACTTTCCACCCCCCCCCCCCCCCCCCCCCCTTCCTCCCCTGATTCCCAATGGTCCACCCTAAGTAAGATGGTCAATGTAAGCAGTATAAGCTTATACAGTGTAACAATGCCTGTAGACATGTATATGTACTCATTTGTATGCTACTATCACCCTACACATCTCACATCCAGCTACAAAGCAGGGTATTCACAGTAAGATATGAAGTAGCAGGAGAATCGTGCAGGAGGGTCCGAATGCAACAGCATACATAAGAATATAACTTAAAGAGAAGTACATGTAGCTGAAGAATGTTGCTCAGTAACCAGATAATTTTCTGATCCCTAATGAATACACTGCAAACTGTAGCCATTCAAATAGTTACATGTACTTCTTAGGACAGATCAACATTTTGACTGATATATAAGAAATTAAATTGTATTATAGAGCAGATTTCATATGAGTGAGACTGACTATGTACATCATGACGTGACATTGAAATGATTTCTCTATTGTTTTTGTCCTGCTGATCCAATCAAATTAGAGAGTTACAGTATTAATAGCACATATCCCTTCAGTTTCTCCTTACTAAATTTGATCCTGTTGTTATTTAAATCACAGCTTTATTTTTTGCCTATTTAAACACCACTGAGGCAGACAACAAGAATAATATAAGTCTTCTCAGAACCATTAGCATTATCTTGGACTTCTAATTTTAATAATTGAAGTATTTTAATCATTAGACCCAGTACCTCAAAATTAATACAACAAAATTTCAGCAGTACACATGTAGATGTGCATACCCTTTGGTTACCAATATATGTTTAGGCCTGGTTTTATCATACATGTACATTTTTAAAATTATTAATTGGCAGGTGGTAAAAAGAGAGTTACATCCAACAAACTACGATCAAGCAACATGCTGATGGCAGTGAAAAGAAAAATGCAAAATATACCTAAAGTATCAAATGGACCTAGTAAATCTGTTAGGTACGTACAATCTCACTCATGTTCTACTACTCAGTAATTATTCATGAGGACAACCAAACCCAGGTGACTCAATCTGTACCACGCTGCATGCTTTGAGTTTCTCTAGCTCAATGTGCCATACTTTGGGCCCCATACTTTGAAACCCCTGTTGAATACTCATGAAGAGTTCAGGGCAGCCAGGGTGGTGCAGTGGGTAAGTGCAAAGGCCTCTCACCTCTGTGACCCAGTTTCAATCCCCGGACGTGGCGCCATATACTGTACATGTGAGTTGAGTTTGCTGGTACATGTATCTCACCCTTGCTCCAAGGGTTTTTCTCTAGGTCCTCTCGTTTTCCTCCCTCCACAAAAACCAACATGCTAAATTCCAAGTCGATCTGTTGTTTAGCCGGGTCCTGGCCTTGATCAGCTCTTATGGTTGTTTCAGATCCCGTTAGAAATTCAGAGTTATATACTATCACACTATTAGTCAAAAGAGGGTTTGACGGCCAGCGCTAAGATACGTAGGTTTACCAAACATTTTTACAGACCTTTAGCTCGAACCTTTTTTTCTCCATCTGTTCGTGCTTGAGAAACGCGAGAGACAGAGAATTCAATTCTTCTTGAATTATTCAGTTCTGATAAAGCTGGCAGAAAAGCTTGGCTTGACGAAGGACCAGCGATTCACTTGTTTAGAACAAGAAGCTGTATCCAGTGTATGCAGCTTTAACTCGGAACCGCGGGCTTACAACGGTTTGGTTTTCTTAAATTTTCACAACTGAAACCTGTTTTGTTGAAGCTATTTGCATTTGTGAATTAGAGGCTACGCGCAGCCTGTATGCAAGTCCCCAGACAACACGTTGAAAAAGACCTCGCGGAACGATTTTCTTGCAAGAGCACGTTAAAATTAGTAAGAGGTTCCATTAGAAATTCAGAGTGTTTTTTCGTTCAACTACACTTCAAAGTCCGAGAACGTAGTACTAGGACTTTGAAATGTCTAAGTCCTGTCCATAACAACTGGCAAGCTAAAGATGTCAACAGTAAAGAAGTGAAGTAACATCAAAAGAGAACTGAAGATTAGAAAGTTAAATCCTCAGTCTATGTGAAGCTGCTTTGGATTTAGAGAATAATTTTTTTTTTACAAGGATAGTCACAAGGTAGACTAAAGCAGAAAGAAATGGTGTGAATGATTTAATTCACTTCATTATACTCCATACATGTACATGTATTTGCATCATAAGGTTACCAATTACCTCATCAGGCACTTTGGAAGCCGTTGGCAAACTAAATTTTATTATTTTTACTCAAAATCTCAAAAAATAATACAGAAATATATACATGTAGCAAGTATAAGACTGCATGAGCCTGCATTTGATATCAAATGTAATATTCATGTGTTGTTTTCATTCTTTTTTAGCTTGATTGCACTACGTAATGTCTGTAACACTCTTTTACCCCTTTCTGTAGGACAGGAACAACCATCTAGGATAAAATAGTGCACACTTACACAAAGCCGTTAGTGAACTAAGAAAACAGCACAAGTAAACTTAAAACTGATTTAAATTAAAATGTCAATAAAGAAAAATATACCTTTTTATTACGGACATTACGTAATGTCCATAGCATATTTCATTCCTTAAAAATCTGTGGCAATCAAGTTTAATATGGAATTGTTACAATAAAATAAATAATAGTAGTAGGGTCTCTTGATATGGCAGTAAGATTACACCAGCACATTTATAGTGTCCCTACTTACAAATGTAGTTTTGTATCTGTTTTACTAGTCTTTCCTCCTAATTATTATGCTTACACAGCTAGTCCCCCCCCCCCCCCCCCAAGTGGCCGTGCCCCATATCTCACTCAACTTACGTTTTTGCAATAGTTCAGAGTTCTTACTCTTAAATGATGTATGACTTTTCTTTTAAAATAATAATATTGTCAATTTGAAAATTTGGATATAATAAATACAAAAATGCCCTACTGTAGCAACATTTTTTGGCCATTATCCAAAAGTCTGATCTAGCAAAACCATACATCTAAGTCGTGTTTACAACATGAGCAGGAGTGTTGTATCAGCTTATACATTCTCGAGCCAGAGGCAATAGATTGTACATGTAAGGCTGATACAACACTCATGCGAATGTTGTAAACTACTAGTCTTATCAAATGAAACTATATAATAAAAATATATGAAATTTTGATGAAAAACGTAAAAAAAAAAGTTGAGCTCTATAATGTACTAATGGTCATGTGCAGTGTGCTCAAAAACAGGTCCCACATTGATCAGACTGGTCTCTGTGCATTAAAGAGTAGAGTGTTCCTTCACATTTCACCCAACTGGGATAGGGGAAGTCAGTGATCAGTTGTGAGACCTCCCCCCAATAGACAATAGCATGGTGTTTGTTGGATACAGGACTGATGATTAAAACATCAGTGTCTGTATCAGTTGATGTTGTATTAGTCGACACTGATGTTTTATTAAATCAGTTCTGTACCAAACTAACGCAACGTTCTGTATGTGGGTTTACAGCGGTATTCATGTGACTCAAATGCAGCCTGTGTTTGGATTGGCTAGCACCCTTGTGAATTATTAATTATTAATGAATTTGATAATAACAAATACACCACTATTTAGTTGTAGTTGCAAAATTGTACAACATTGTGCATAGATATATATTATGTTACTACATTTGTAGTAGAAACAATAGTAACCTATTTACGAGGTTTTAATATTTATACCCAAGGCTGTTTTTTGTTTACAATGTACATGTATTTCCTGATTTTTTTCAAAATGTAGATCGATTTGTATCTTTCATTCTAGGGAAAGAGTGATTCATATACTAGCACTAAGGCCCTACAAGAAGCCAGAATTAATTGATCGGCTAAGAAAAGGTCAGATTTATGATAATAAATTTTGTCAATTTCTTATAGATATGTTGCAGGTAAATTTTCACATCAAAAATTACCAAGGTAAAAATAGAAATTACCTTGGTAGAATTTTTTTTACCTGCGACATACATGTATATTTTAAATGACTTATTTGTTTGTTCCATGTACTAAGAAATAAATCTGTTTTCCTCTTTTTAATTCCCTTTAGATGGAGTTAGTCTAAAAGACAGGAATTCTTTAACAAATATTCTACAACAGGTAACAGTACAGTCAGATATTTCTTGAAACATAATGTCTAGTCCCTCAAAAAGAATGAGTCTGATCAGAAAAGAAACTTAATTTGCTTGGATCTCAAATCTTGACTCTACTCGGGGGGGGGGGGGGGGGGGGGGGGTGTGGGCGTGGGGGTGGTTTACTGACTACATGTGATTGACATGTTGATATACATGTACATGTACTGTCATGGTCCGAAATTGCACTTTATTTGGCACCAATGCGACTAAATTTTGAGTGTTGGCAACCAAAATGTCAGCTGGCAACTTCCTAAAGTCTTCACAATGTCTGGAAGTCACACGATGTTCTAAGTAAAATTTAATTTAGCCAATAAAACATGGCAGCAAATGTTCTTTGTCACTTGAAACTTGAAATATGGCGACCACAATTGGTCTTTTGGTGACTATTTTTTTGTTGGATAGTCGGCAGTTGCCGCCTACGTGAAAAAGTTAATTTCGGACGCTGACTGTAATGATGTGTCATGTACTCACCACTTCACAAACAGGTATCATGTTTGCGTGTCTTATAAACAGTGATGTTTGGCAAACAATGTATTGTGTGTACTGGACTGTTGGTTAGGATTGAACTTTGGGGAAAAGTAATAGGACACGTACTAAGTTAACTTGGTTTACTTCAAATATCTCTGATCCAGATGTTTATTCAGAGTACAATCAGTTAACACCCATGAACATACATTTTTAATTGTAAAGAATCTTAGATCAAATGAACATTGGAAGAGCAGAGTTCTCCCGAAGCACCGGCAACCGGCAATATACATGTACCTATCACTTGACCATGCCGGCTACAAGTTTTCTACAATAATCTCTTTACTTTCCGTAGAAGCCTGGATTTGAAATAAATGCCCCCAACTCAATATATTACCCCCCCTACTTAACCATGGAAGAGTAACAGTCAGTATTATCCTAGCTCCTATGGATATATAAAATCTATTTACAGACTTCACTACATTAGTATGTTGAGGAATAATTTCTGACAAGCATATTTATTCAGTGGGTTTTAGTTTTGTCCAAAATCTAAGATTTCTTGCCTACCGGCCGGCATGGCTAAAATAACTGAAGGTTGAGGCTCTTTTGTAGTGCAGGTCCTTCTTTAAGTAATGGTTTGTATAAGAACTGGAGCAAGATCTATTGTTCCACGGCAATGAATGTGATTTCATTAATCCCACATACAAAATGGTTCAATTATATACTAAAGATATCTCTTGACTAGTGGTATTGTTCTCAAATTAAAATGCATGAAATTGCTCGTTGTGTATAATTACGTTTTTGATTCCAAAACAAATTCAACCAATAGAAAGACACTCAAACAAAAGCTGAGATATTATAAAATATTTCAATGTTCTCCAAATAGGATTTCTTTCTCTCTTTTTACAGATTGTCCACTTCAATCAGTTTTCTTTTAAAAAATATTGTGAAATCATAGTTCTTTCCTATTTTTAGGAGGTTTATTTCTGTTTAACCAATGAGAAATTGCTCGTTGTGTACATTGTATATGTTTTTGATTCCAAAACAAATTCAACCAATAGAAAGACACTAAAACAAAAGCTGAGCTATTATATAATATTTCAATGTTCTCCAAATAGGATTTCTTTCTCTCTTTTTACATATTTACAGATTGCCCACTTCAATCAGTTTTCTTTTAAAAAATATTGTGAAATCAGAGTTCTTTCCTATTTTTAGGAGGTTTATTTCTGTTTAACCAATGAGATATCAAGTTTCAACAATAGAAACATTAACACCTTTGTGCATTCCTGGCCATTGATAGCCTGATTTTCAGACGGTACGAGGTCGTCCGCTCACTTCCTCCCCCTCCCCGTCTGATGGACTTCATAGACTTTCGTGTTCCTGACGTCATAATGTCAACCAATCAGAGCGAACTTTACACTTTTGGCAAAGTCTGGAATTTAAGGAATGTGTTCGCATATTTTTCTAAATGGCGTTGGGGAAGAACTTGAGCAGTGTGTCGACCGAAGTTGAAAAGTTTTCAGGATTTCGAAGCTATATCCAGAGCAGAAGAAAGCATTGGAATCGTGTATTCATTGAAACGATGTGTTTGTGAATCTGCGTACGGGCTTTGGTAAATCACTAATCTTCCTCCGCTTATTTAAATCTCATGCATAGATCGGAAACATTCTCGGCCTAGGTTTTTGGGTTTTAGAAGACCAAATCTTTCATGGAATATTATGATTTTCCCTGCAGGATCGAACACACATAATGAGTATGTTATGGAAAACGTTTCATGGCACTTGGGTGAATATTTTTGTTTTCAGAATTATGAACACACTTACGTAAGTTCATGTACGGCAATGGCATCTAAACTTTGCACAGAAAGTTCGGTTAAAACAACCTCTGATACCAAAAAAACTACCCTAGGACAACTTTAGCGTCTTGTGTGACTAATCGACATATATATCAAACTTCATAACGTTTTAAAAATAAAAGTAACAGCGTAAAAGTTCTAAGATCACAGTAATAAACTTTACGGCATGGAATCGAGGCTGATATTTCTTGTTGCAAATACTGCAGCGAACTTCCATTTAAAAAGTTCCTGCTCTCCAAAGAACCACAGCAGCTCATACAGGATACCATTCTGAGAAATCGACAGAAGTTTGAAGCTGTAGAATGTTTTTTCCAGTGCATAAAAGCTGATAGATCCAACTAGTAAAAGCCTCTACTGCACAACTGTTCTGCATTTCACGCTTCAATTCTTACACGTGTTCGTATTGGCTTATTGTAAAAACAAAGGTTGATGACGTCAGGAACATGAAAGTCTATGAAGTCCATCAGACGGGGAGGGGGAGGAAGTGAGCAGACGACCTCGTACCGTCTGAAAATCAGGCTAGGCCATTGAGTGCTCCTGTTCTTACGCGAACCATTACTTAAGATAAATACTTGCGATGGTGCAGATGTTTACAATGAATGTTTGATCACTTGTTTGATTATCTGTTTTTTTTGCAGGTTGCACTAATAAACAACAACCAATATAAATTGATGAAGCATATATATTCAGAAATTCAGGTATGCCCAGACTGTTATGTTCTTATATATGTATTATGAACCTAGAGAATGGACGATTTGTAATCTTGTATATACAATAATATGCTTTGTTTTTCTGTTGTACAGTAGAACCTGGGGGTGGGGGGAAGGGGGAAGGGAGGGGATTATCCCTGGAATTTTATGTGAGGATGTGCCATGCAGCAGGGTTCCCATGGTCAGGGAAAAGTCAGGGAAAAACAATTTTTTTCAAGGCCAGGAAAAAGTCAGGGAATCTAGTATTTGGTAAGGAATCCCAAATTACAATGAAAAGTCAGTGATTTTTTATTTTCAGGCTTGACATACCAATTTTTTAGCTGTTTTGTTCAATGTTGCTGTCCCAAAATAGCGATTGAATATTTGTAAAAAAATATGTGCACTGGAGGTCAGTGACAAATGCTTCTTGGTCAGTGAAATGTCAGGGATTTTTTTCCCTGCAAATGTGTGAGAACCCTGTGCAGGTCTCTAAACTCTGACCATATTTCAGATTTTCCATACCCTTTTTTAGACCTAACCCTGAGAATCAGTACCCTATTTCAGACCCAGCCTCATGCTTCCATGTCAAATCATACCCTATAGTAGACTAAAAAGGTCAAATTTATAACTATGTCAGGCTAAAATAGCTCTGGAACCATTTGGTGGTATAGATTGTGTGAACGTGATGTCATCAAAATTCTAAAACCTAAACTATCAGATCTATAAAGCTGTACTGCTAAATAAATATGATTTAGATATTGGTATTCTCAGTATTCTTTGAGAATTTTACGTCGATACGGTGATTTGTTTTTTTGAGTTGCAGTATTTTGCATGTTGTGACAGCCCAGCTCAGCGTGTTTCCTACAAATGTATATGTCATGAAAATCCATATATTTCGGCAAATTTAAAATGTTAGACTTGATAAACCTTTAAAAGTGATATCTGAAGTATTTTGAAGTGAACGCTAATCATATTGATGGGAAAACAGCTTCATTACTAATTACACTAAATTGTTCGAATATTATTTGTTCGACAGCTTGGTTATAAAGTACTCTATTGCTCCAAAATTTCGGTCATTTCTATATCTTTACCTGCTCTATACACAACATTAAAAATATTTTACTAATATCAGTTTTTCCTTGAGGTAATTTCTTTGGTGACGTCAGTGAAGAGAATCTATATACCAATACATGGGAGTATAGCTTCCCCAGAGTAGAACACATGAATTTTGTTATAATAGAGGTATAGTTCACAGATCTTATCTTCTTGTTACAGGTCGATTCGTGGCCTAGTTATAGTGATGAAGAGAGGAAGATATTACAAAGGTAACTATTTTAAAACACAAGCTACATGTACTGTTTGGATAATTGAGGATTTGGTGTATTTCAAACCGGTGTTCTTTTCATCTTCTAGATTATTACAATCCGAAGAGCAGAATTCTAGCCAGACATATGCAGTTAAAAATAATCCTGTAACTCCTAAAGAACCTCCAGTGAGTCAATTTCTATTTTATACAAGTCATGTACTTTATACAAGTTTGGCAATGATGTGTCTCAAAAAGTGTTGCACAGATACCAGAATGGATTGAGGTGTGTGTGCCTTGCTGCACTGTTCTCAGTAGTTTTTTAGTACGGTGGTTTAGCCACTGAAATAAGGTGTTTATTATATGACCCGCTTCCCTTTCAAAATCATTTACAAATGTCATGTGGTGGGGGCTGTACAATGTATGTGTTTGACGTGATCTTTTATGCTTGTTGTTTTGCCGTTATAAAACGTACTATTAGTTTTAAAATGGTCATACATGTACATGTATGATAAAGAAACTTATTGTCGTTTTGTACACACCTCGTTCGGTCCGTATGTCATAACCTTGAGCCAAATATTTCCCTCTCCGTACCTCTGTTAAAATACCAACCCTAAAACAGCAGGTAACAATTATGAAGTGTACCTAATTTTTACCGATTACTGGCTCTTTATGAGAAAACTGTTGTAGCTGACAATAGCTCGTCACAAGCAGCACTGCTCTGTGCAAAATCTATCTTACTCTAGATCTCACTTGACCTAGTCAGCCATTTTCCCTCTGTACGAATGATTCCAGAGCAGTGGCCTTTTCAATAGATTTCACAGTACTTAGCTATAGTCAACATTTTTCAATTCTCTTGAAATCTATTCTCAGGTAGGCTAATGACTAAAATGTCAGGTTTGAGGAAATTCTAGTTGAAGTACAAAAATTCACAGAGTTCTTTATTATTAGCCTCCTACCCAATTAAGTTTGCCATTTGGCCAGTCCTTTTTTGAAACATGATAGTTTAACCGAACAAATTAATTTAAACTGAAACAAGATTTGATGGGTAGAGTTGTCATTGTTTCGTTTTTGAATACCGATGTTTAGCTACTCACTATCTATCGTCACAGAATAGATAGCTAGTAGCTGAGCCAATCAGATTGCAGGATTCGCCTTTATGAATTAAGGATAGTTTTTATTTTATTAAATTTTAGTCTTCCCTAAGTTGTTTTTTGCAATTAAACATAAAAGTGGATAGCACAAACATGATTCTTTTTCGTGTCAAAGTCAGGAACATTGTGTGACAATTTTTGTACCGTTAAAGATATGCTAATCACATGCGTGACGTCAGTTGATTTTCACATCTATATTCGTCCCCGTAAATTCTACAACATACAGTGTGTTTTTGTCAAATTTTCATTCTAATTTCAGTCTTACTAGAGGGGCCTTGTCATCTGTAATATTTTTTCTCAAGGAAACCTTGCCGTCTGCCATATTTTTACTTTTATGAATATAAATGTGCAAATCAACTGATGTCACGCATGTGATTAACATATCTTAACAGCATAAAAATTGTTGCATGGTATCCCTGACGAAAAAGAATAATGTTCGTGCACTCCAAATTTATTTTTAACTGCACAAAATGACTTGGGGATGACTAAAATGTAATAAAATAAATTCACAATTTTAAATTCATTTACTAAGAGAGATTCTACCCCTCACCCAGTTATGTCATTCACATTTGACATGGTTATTATTTGAAACAGAGCAACAAAAGGCCGCCCAGCTCTGTGGCATATCCCACACCAGCCACCAAGAAACAGCGCATTGCTCATGTAAATACCAATAACAACATAACAAAAGAGAGTCCTGATGATGAGAAACCAAGCATAACAATACCACAACCTAACCTTAGTCCTGATGCCCAACAACCAGTTAACGACAAGAAGAAATCTTTCAACAGCCACAGAAACAAGAAATCGACGTCTCATTCTAGTTCGAAAGGTAAATGTGTTTATGTGACCAACAATATTCCAATGTGAACAGAACAGCAAGTTTTAAGTAATGCTCCAGCTGAGAGTGATAGCACTGAACGGCAAGGATTGTAAAACGGTGATAAGTAATGGTTTGCGTAAGAACAAGAGCAATATCTATTGTTCCACGGCAATGAATGTGATTTCATTAATCCCAAATAGAAAATGGTTCAATTATATCCTAAAGATATCTCTTGCTAGTGGTATTAATGTTCTCAAATTAAAATGCATGAAATCGCTCGTTGTGTATATGTTTTTGATTCCAAAACAAATTCAGCCAATAGAAAGACACTAAAACAAAAGCTGAGATATTATAAAATATTTCAATGTTCCCCAAATAGGAGTTCTTTCTCTTTTTTTTTTCATAGTTACAGATTGTCCGCTTCAATCATTCTCTTTTTGTTGTTGTTGTGAAATCAGAGTTCTTTCCTATTTTTAGGTGGTATATTTGTGTATAACCAATGAGATATCAAGTTTCAACAATAGAAAAATTAACACCTTTGTGCATTCCTGGCCTATTGAGTGCTCCTGTTCTTACGCGAACCATTAATTAATTTTCGTTTCTTTCTCGTAATTTCATTGGATAAAACTCAAAAATTCAATAGAATACCATCGAAATAATACATTTTCATTCGATAACTTTTTAATAGTTAATTTATTTTTAATCAAACTAACTACATGTATGGTTTCATTTCGAAGAATATCGTATGTGGGAAAAGTTCTCAAATTTGCCATTGAAATATCTTTTGTTTTCTCCCGTTCCGATTGGCTGGATGGTGACTTCGTTGAGTTTTCACTGTAAAGAGCCAATAGCATAACATGTACTTTACTTTCTGGGTGGTTTGTACTGTAGCAATCTCATACAGCACTTCAGGCATATTCAAGCAAAATCATATGTGGGGGATATAATACCCATTATATCACACTTGACACGGTTTTCTTTGTTCTTCATAGGGGTGAAACTCTGGTATAAACCCGTTGAACAATAGACTAATTAAATAACAAATCTGAGGTTTATAACTGCTGCAGGGAGGTTTATAACTCAGTTTTAAACCTCCTTCTATTTGAGAAAACCGTGTCATATGTGGGGATATAATACCCATGGCCACAGCCTATTGTCTTTTGTTAGAATTGTTACTTATAAAAATAATAAAATAGTAGTTTCTTTGAATTTGTTAGCACACTGCCGAGTCTTGCATGTTAACTTATGATTTCCCCATAGGTTCTTCAGTGGAAGATACTTCAACTGATTATAAGAGGTAGGTGTACATATATTGTTTGTCGTACATCACATTGCAATACGAAATATCAATATGATTTGTCATATACAACAGCACCAAGTACAACAACAGTAACTACATGTACTACTACTGCTAGCGCTAATACAACTTCATTACGAATATACCCGTGCTGGTACAACAAGAAGAAATACTACTAAGAATACAACAACTACAACAAATGCAACTTAATAACAAATAACAGTACAGTACATCTTTATTTATACATGGCAAATCATCAGTTACATACATAGATACAAAACACTAAAATATGAAACTGTTTTACATGAAAGCCATGTTGCAGGGACGAATAAGAAAACTAGGAATGTCACGTATAATAAGAACATTTATATATGGTTAACATAACTCGATTTCGTAAGGTTAAAAATTAAGTTATTTAAATTAGTTGATTGCTTTATATCCTCAGTGTACTTATACAACAACAACAACGGTACTTATACAACAACAACAATAAATGCTACTAAAATGAATACAACAACAGCAACTACTACTGCAAATAAAACTAAGCAACAAGTACAACTTGATAACGACGATCTACATTGTACTGCAAATACAACAACAACTACTCCAACACTTACAACAAAACGGCAACAATTACAACAAAACGGCAACATGTTGAATACTTATAGAACGACTGCAACTTCTACATCATTGACTCAAATACAACTGTCTTCCGTTAGTCAGGCGACCATAAAGAACACTTTCTCCAACAAGAAAAGCAACAGTAACAACAACTACTAACAGTCATCTGATATGCAGTCATCTGATATGCAGTCATCTGATATGCAGTCATCTGATATGCAGTCATCTGATATGCAGTCATCTGATATGCAGTCATCTGATATGCAGTCATCTGATATGCAGTCATCTGATATGCAGTCATCTGATATGCAGTCATCTGATATGCAGTCATCTGATATGCAGTCATCTGATATGCAGTCATCTGATATGCAGTCATCTGATATGCAGTCATCTGATATGCAGTCATCTGATATGCAGTCATCTGATATGCAGTCATCTGATATGCAGTCATCTGATATGCAGTCATCTGATATGCAGTCATCTGATATGCAGTCATCTGATATGCAGTCATCTGATATGCAGTCATCTGATATGCAGTCATCTGATATGCAGTCATCTGATATGCAGTCATCTGATATGCAGTCATCTGATATGCAGTCATCTGATATGCAGTCATCTGATATGCAGTCATCTGATATGCAGTCATCTGATATGCAGTCATCTGATATGCAGTCATCTGATATGCAGTCATCTGATATGCAGTCATCTGATATGCAGTCATCTGATATGCAGTCATCTGATATGCAGTCATCTGATATGCAGTCATCTGATATGCAGTCATCTGATATGCAGTCATCTGATATGCAGTCATCTGATATGCAGTCATCTGATATGCAGTCATCTGATATGCAGTCATCTGATATGCAGTCATCTGATATGCAGTCATCTGATATGCAGTCATCTGATATGCAGTCATCTGATATGCAGTCATCTGATATGCAGTCATCTGATATGCAGTCATCTGATATGCAGTCATCTGATATGCAGTCATCTGATATGCAGTCATCTGATATGCAGTCATCTGATATGCAGTCATCTGATATGCAGTCATCTGATATGCAGTCATCTGATATGCAGTCATCTGATATGCAGTCATCTGATATGCAGTCATCTGATATGCAGTCATCTGATATGCAGTCATCTGATATGCAGTCATCTGATATGCAGTCATCTGATATGCAGTCATCTGATATGCAGTCATCTGATATGCAGTCATCTGATATGCAGTCATCTGATATGCAGTCATCTGATATGCAGTCATCTGATATGCAGTCATCTGATATGCAGTCATCTGATATGCAGTCATCTGATATGCAGTCATCTGATATGCAGTCATCTGATATGCAGTCATCTGATATGCAGTCATCTGATATGCAGTCATCTGATATGCAGTCATCTGATATGCAGTCATCTGATATGCAGTCATCTGATATGCAGTCATCTGATATGCAGTCATCTGATATGCAGTCATCTGATATGCAGTCATCTGATATGCAGTCATCTGATATGCAGTCATCTGATATGCAGTCATCTGATATGCAGTCATCTGATATGCAGTCATCTGATATGCAGTCATCTGATATGCAGTCATCTGATATGCAGTCATCTGATATGCAGTCATCTGATATGCAGTCATCTGATATGCAGTCATCTGATATGCAGTCATCTGATATGCAGTCATATGATATGCAGTCATATGATATGCAGTCATATGATATGCAGTCATATGATATGCAGTCATATGATATTTTGGTCAGCAGCTGGCATAAATCATTTTCTCAGCTGGTTGAAATTGGATGGTATATCATTTCGTACTATTCACATTATTTTCGCATAGGTTTATGGCATGTGGGAATATCCTATAAAAGTTATTTTGGTATTTTACTGTGCCCTGTTTGTCTCATTCATATCCAACTTACGTTTGTCCTCATCAGTAAATACCTGCCAATCTCTAGTTACGAGCAGCGATGCTCCTACAGACGAGATTTCCAAGTAGAATACGAAGAGTACTTACAACTACAGAATAAAATCGACTCTGTCACCAAGAAATTCACCGAGCTGAAGGGCAAGCTGAAGAAATGTCCGCAGGGCAGCAAGGAAAGAGAGGTGAGAGGTGTTAGTGAACATAATAATAGAAAGATAACGAAAAGATGACAGTTGTGCCGTACTTTTATTTATCATAGAGCAGACTTCGTACGAGTAGGACAAACTACGGCACTGACTACAGCACTGACTACAGCACGGTTACCGTACGGCATGCCGTGGCATTGAAATGGTTTCCCTAATGTTGTTGTCCTGCTGATCCAATCAAATTTTAGAGTTGTGGTACAGTAAGTAACAGTACGGTTAAGGCTACGGTTAAGGCTACGGCGTGCCGTAGTTTGTCCCACTCATACGAAATCTACCCTAGCAAATCCCGGCATTTACAACGTCACGTGATGGGGGCCGTACGTGTTTGACGTAAGCTGGCCGGAAAAAGCCGTCCATGTAGCCCCGCTCGATTTGTTAAAGTAAAAAAGTAAAGTAAAACCACTCTATTTAACGTCGGTAACTCGTGACAGTCTGGTGAGACTGATAACTTGAAGCTGACGTGGGAAGTACGATTTTAAGTCCTTATCCGAGAAGACGTGAATATTTAACCATTTGCAGTTCGTGAACGAGATTGTTTCACAAAGGCAGCACCTTGTACTCAGTTATTTCAAGACCCTGAGTGTTATTCCGGCCGGGGTTTGAACCCGCGACCTCCCGCACAGCAGACCGGAGCTTAACCACTGAACTAACCGGGAGGCGGTTGTTTTACCATTTGAAAGTGATTATATGATGAAGCACTTGATGACTGAGTTAGGTCGGTCCGTATGTCAAGACTTCGAGACAAATATTTTCCTCTTCGGTTTGCAATAGAGATAAATACCCAACGGTTGTGATTGAAAGAGGTATAATAGGAGATATGCTGTCAAATGATCAGCCATTTTGATCAGGCTGGATGAGTCCTTGCACGTGGAGTGTACACGTTTTGTTTGAAATACAATGTAATGTGATGTTCCTCAATGCAGCGTTGTCCGCAGCAGCTGTGACAAATGCTGATATCTTTTCCTTGTCTTCCTTCAATCAGAGTATAGAGAAACAGGTTCGGCAGTTATACCAAAAACACCAACAGGTAAGACGACACCTTGTATGTTCATATCATTTCATTTCATAGTCCCGTCACTACACTTCATACAGTCCCATCACATCATTTCATACAGTCCCGTCACAACACTTCACACAGTCCCATCACAACACTTCATACAGTCCCGTCACAACACTTCATTCAGTCCCGTCACAACACTCCATACAGTTCCTTCACAACACTCCATACAGCCCGTCACAACACTTCATACAGTCCCGTCACAACACTTCATACAGTCCCGTCACAACACTTCATACAGTCCCGTCACAACACTTCATACAGTCCCGTCACAACACTTCATACAGCCCGTCACAACACTTCATACAGCCCGTCACAACACGCATACAGCCCGTCACAACACTTCATACAGGCCCGTCACAACACTTCATACAGGCCCGTCACAACACTTCATACAGCCCGTCACAACATTTCATACAGCCCGTCACAACACTTCATACAGGCCCGTCACAACACTTCATACAGGCCCGTCACAACACTTCATACAGTCCCGTCACAACACGCATACAGCCCGTCACAACACTTCATACAGGCCCGTCACAACACTTCATACAGGCCCGTCACAACAATTCATACAGGCCCGTCACAACACTTCATACAGCCCGTCACAACACTTTATACAGTCCCGTCACAACACTTCATACAGCCCGTCACAACACTTATAGGTTGCATCCATTAACGAAGATATAGTTTTCCATGTTTTTCTTATAGTCACTGTTCCTCATCCAACCCCATTCTTCTCTCTATGCTCTATATCAGAGATTGCAGCCAGCACACACCACACTATCAGACAAGTTTGTTGAAATGAAGAGAAAATTACAATGAAAACCTTGGGATCAATGACTGCATGTAACAAAATTCCCGGCAAACAATACTTCCTAATGACCCAAGAAAACAGATATTGGTTTTATTGTACAGCAGTTCCCACTTCCAATCACAGACAATGTGTGCTAATTTAATTGTTGTGTGTATGCAAGAACAATCTAAAAGGGGCTGCTTTATTATCTGATATAGTGCACAGAAAGAACAATGGGGCTGTCTATACTTCGGTCGACAGCAATATATTTTATAGATTCGAAAAATCTATGGTCTATTGTGCCGGTAAACACATACAAGTCTTGCAACATCCCGCGTGCTTTATTTCGCCAGTAAACACATTGAAATGTTTGGTCTATTGCTTAAATAGGACATAGGAGAACCACCCAGCTTCTATTTGTTTTATATTCTAAAATTCGATCTACGTTAAAAGAAATGCTCGAACGTGCATCTATAAGAAGTTAATATTCCAACTTCGTACACATCCAAGCAGGTGATTGGCTAATGACAGTGCTTTGTTGGTCACCACAGCACGCTGCGCTCAGTTGGAATATTAGAAACTTTGTTTTTTATTGACAAATGCAGGCACTTTCTGACTCGGTACGTTGAACTCAAAATGTCTTCATACTGCATTTGGCCTTTGAAGAGATCCATGTACAAAAATGTTCATGTTGATCTCCATAGGACCCTTCCTGGGCTCGCTGTAAGAAGCGCTGCCAAGCCTTGCATACCAAGCTGACTTACATCAAGGAATTAATACGGGAATATGATGTCAAACGAACTGAACTTTCTTCGCCGCCAACATGACGAAAAAGAACACCAGCAACACAAAAAATCGAATTGAATGCCAAAGGCACGAAACGCCGACTGTAGAGTAACAATGGTGTGATCCCACACGAAAATACGAAGTGCCAAACTAGGTTATCACCTCGGGCCCTTCTGACTGGCATAAGATGTAAGAGTCAAGGAGTGTATTGCAAAGCGATTACAACTGCCTGCTTTGTTATATAACGTCGTCATGGGTGGCGTGGAATTGATAATAGGAAATGGACGAGTGGAATAAAACTGATAAATCGAGGTGTGACAAGCGGCCTGAACTTTGGTCGCCATCTCTTAAACTATTGTCGTTACTCAATAAAGATAGATCAACCATCACTTGGACTTTTCATTTGTCATTTTTGTGGAGGTGAGGGGAGAGAGAGCGGAGAGGAGAGATGGAGGAGAGAGAAGAGAGGAGGCGAGGAGAGGAGAGGGAGAGAAGACAGGAGAGGATTGAAATTTTGCTCTGCTCCACAGGCTCCTCTCCTCCCTCTCTCCACTCCTCTCCCTCCGCTCCTCTATCCCTCCCTCCTAAATCGTTTTGCACCGCTCCACAGGCTGCTCCCCTCTCCCTCTCCTCCATATCTCTATCTCTCTCCCTCCTCTCTTCCTCTTCTCCATCTCTCTCCATCTCCCTCCTCTCTCTCCTCCATCTCTCTTCACCTCTCTCCTAGCCTCCATCTCTCCTTTCCACCTCTCATCCATTTCTCCCTCTTCGTCCATCTCTTTATCCCTCCCTCCATCTCCTCAAGCCTTTTGCACCTCCATCTCTCCCTCTCTCCTCCATCTCCCTCCTCTATCCCTCCTATCTCCCTCCTCTCTCCTCCATCTCGCTCCTCTCCATCTCCATCCTCTCCATATCTCTCCCTCTCCTCTCCATTCCTCTCCTTTACCCCTCTCCTTTCCTCCTCTCTCCTTTCCTCCTCTCTTCTTTCCTCCTCCCTCTCCTCCATCTGCCTCCTCTCTCCTCCATCTCTCCTTTCCTCGATCCTTTTGCATCGTTCAACAGGCTATGACGTTGACGGTCGTGACGAAGAGTTGCAGTGCAAAAAAGTTAACCTCTTCCAAACTACTTTATACGAGTCGGACTCTCCGTGTCACTCCAGTGAGATAAATGAAACCTTGTTGCCGAAGTATCTTTAAAACAACTGAGCCATTTGTTTCGTATTGCAGCTTAAACGAGGAAGATACATTTTCTTGCAGTTTCAATTGGAATTTAGTTTGGAAAAACCGGGAAATAGTTTGGAAGAGGTTTAATGTTCGTGCCATTTGTTGCTTTGGTTCGAAGGGAAATATTTTATTTGCAGTCTAGTATTGCCCAATAATGTTGTTTTTGTTTACATAGCTACAGGCGAATCCTTGCTGACGTCATTGTTTACATTTCTGCCTCATTAGCATAAATTAAACTTCAAGCTACTAACAAACAATCTACATCAGTTGAAAGAGAATTTTAAACTTAGTCATTACCGAAAATGTGAGATAAATATGTTAAATATTTACGGAGAAATTCACTTTTCAAAACTGTAAAATCGGCTGGGGGGCAAGAGTTGCTGACAGCCATACATTCTTTGTAAATTTAGAGATTTTTAAATGCTCATTCCTCCAAATATATTTATCATATCACACTCAAATTTTCGGTGATTATCAAGTGTGACAAGCTCTTTCGATTTGTGCACTCTGTTTGTTTGTATCTATGTCGCTTGAAGTTTGATGTGTGCTAATGAGGTAAAAACGTAAACAAGGATTTGCCTATAGGTCTGCAATGATGGCCGGCATGAGCAAATCGATGCAAAAATAAGTCGTCCTGTGAATGTAGAGCTTTCATTGCTATAGCTACAGAGTAATTAGGATTTCGCTGAAATAAGAGAACTTTGTATGAAATCATTCGGCAATGGCCTAAAACCGTTTTTCATCTGACGAAGCTATACGCTACCCATGGCGGTTAGAGGATACCTTAGGGCGATGCAGATTGGCTCAGTGGAGGACCGCAGCAGTGAGAGGAGAATGTTTTGGGTTCGATTTCCGGCCCGGGACGATTCCTTATCTGTATTCGACGGTTTTTGTCCGTGTCGCCTGCTTTTCCGGCTCCCGTGTCGAAAACAGTTACTTGTAGTGGGGAGAGAAAGAAGGCCCTCGTCGGCTGTAAGCTGCCACAATAACAGTAACCAGCCTGTTGTAACAAATAAAAGCTTATTATGCCATACGTTTTCCAGAAACAACGCACGCTCTCATTGGCTGATTCAGGATCACGTGGCAGTCATCAAAATCCAATGTATCCAGCGCGGGCAACAATTCAGCCACGTGATCACATCGTAACAGAAGATGGCGTGATGTGTCGCGCGCGCCACTGGCTAGCTAAAGTTTGTTTACCAAAACGTCTAGATCTTCACCAAAACCTATTTACATCTGTATCAAGCGCGCGCGAGAGAAATTAGTAGCTAAAAAAGGATGCAAGAAAGACACGCTGGCAGCGTTTTGTCTGAGGGACAGTCAATAAATTGCCAGATACTTTACTTTCTCCCCACGGGGTCTAACATGCCGCCTACTTGCTCCCGAGGAAAATCCGGCGACCTGTGTTCTTCGCCACGCGATTGGCTACTCGGTACAATAGGCGGCACGTTAGACCCCGTGGTGTCTGGCAATTTATTGACTGTCCCTCAGCCGGAAGAGGAATTTTGTCATTAGGCCAGGCTACAAAGCCGAGTTTGCAACGGTCATGCCGAAACGATGCATATACGCAGTCCTGTACGAAGAATGAGAGGGCTTTTTCAAAGAAATGAGTTCATTTTGAAGAGTTAGGATAAGGATTTCTCAAGTCGGGAAACTTCTGGGTAGTGAAAACTATCTACTTTCATCTGACGGAGGAAATTACGCCGATCGAACGAGTTTTCGTGAGAAAAATCGTCCTCAAGTGAGTCGTGGTTTGAATGTGAGTGTGCAGCCTTTCCTTTCTTTTAGACAGAGAAGAGAGACAAACCCAAAGTGAGAGAAATTATCCCCATAACCGCCAATTCTAGACCCCAGAGAAACAACAGGACAACAGCAAACTCTAAAGGTAAGTTCATTTTCTTTATCTGAGAATTAAGTGAAATAATGAATTGATATATAAACAGAAGTGGTCACACAGTGCAAATACATAGCTTGGGCTGCCTGTGGTGAGACATGCAGAACGCAATTTCACATTGGCATTGCTAATTCTTTAATATGCATCTCAAAATAGCTCACAAATGTAAGTAATCCAAATAAATTCTCAGTCATGGAACGTTTAATTCTCGCAGTTCTAGGTTTATTAATTAAAGATTTCAAAAGATGAAAGCTTACCTTTCGCACAGCGTCCGCCATCTTTCACATGGAAGGAAAGACTAGGACCCAGTCCCCAACATCGAATAACCGAGATCGGACGGCTGCCAGTACGATGTTATTTATTGTACCCTATATTTCGGTTCGGCAGAACGAACCTTCTTCAAGGTTTATATGAGTTAATCCCCCCTAAAATGCCCCGCTTATTGAAATCACATGTTAAATTCCCCGTCTCCCCGTGATTTCACGCTGTTAAATGCGCGTTATATCCCGGGTCTGGCCCCGTTAATTGCCCTATATCATTATCACGTCACGGCTTGTTTATGAGGGGGATAAGAATCGACATGAACAATAGAATTTTGAACTAAATCTGCTCTGCTGAGAAAAAATTAACTTCGAATTGTCTGGTTTCCAGATATCAGCTGTATCAATGTTTATCTCACAATATTTACCGTATTTGGTGGCTGTTACCGATTTTGCATTTGCATTTGATAGCGATTTCCTTTGTGTTGTTGCTGTTTTGTCCCCCTCCCACGACCATGATCCTTAGCGTATAAACAGTAGATTGTTTTGATTCGACGTCATAATGATATAGGGCAATTCCACGCCCTTTCCCGGAGGTCGGGGGCCGGGGTTTCAATTGACTAGTGCATATGTGTTTATTATTACCTTACTAACTTTTAGTTGATTACACCAGTGTTGTTCATGGCCGTACCAGCCACGCTATAACGTTCGTTTTCACAATAACTTGGACGTACATCCGGGTTTTGGAGACATTTCTCGTAAAACCGTGCACGGTCAGACAGACAGATAGACAGACAGATGATTTTATTCGGAACCTTATACTATTCTGTGATTGGTATTGGTGACCTGAATAAGGTAGTCTTCACAATCATAGTTGACTTGAATCTGCGGAAAGCCTTAATTCATTACTTTGGCGGGGATCTTTTCTTTTATCGTTATTTATGTCACTAAGCCAAGTTTGGTACTCTATGTCCTTTAGACTCTGGCTTATAATACTTGCGATCAGGAATGTCCATATTTCCCCTCGCCCTATATGATACAGCAGGGCTTTTACTTTTTGATGCCAAAATTCGTTTTGCTTATTTTTTATATCGTTATATATTGTACAGGATAACTTGACTTGCTCAGGGTCATTCAGTTTGCAGCCCAAGAAATTGAAGTTTCTACATTTTGCTTGGTAACGTATAGGAAATCTCCCTTTGCTCTACATGCGTTGATGCATTGTTGTTTCACATCTTGCTGACGCCTAAGAGCCAGTTGCAAAATTTAGTTTGGACTGACAATTGGGTCTTTGCACATACGTACATCTATTTACCTGTCATCTCGAAGAGCACTTATAAATATACAGTTTAATTTGGGAAGTTTTAATAGCATAGGTCCGAAAAGATGATGCGTACATCTAATTTGCATTAGTATAAACCAACTAGTGGACTATTACAAATCCTGCATTCTGATTGGCTACCCTACTATAGGTCTATTTGTGATAGCCCATGACAGATAAAACTGCACGCATTTTCACGAAATAATAAACAATTTTCAACTTCAATTTGTTTCTTTTTATTATTTTCTACTGTCCGACCAGTTAGTTTATACTAAAACAATTAGACCCTCTCGCCCTCATGGGCTACGAGTTAAATAGCCCATTCGGCTGTGCCTCATGAATGGGCTATTGACTCGTAGCCCATTCGGGCTGCGGGTCTAATTGTTAATTATCTAATTAACAGTTTTAAGTAATGTTTCGTGTAAGAAGTACGGCACCGAACGGCATTGTGATGGAGCAAGGTGTTAATTTTGTATTGTGAAAATTCTTGATCTCATTGGTTGAAACATGAAAATCGCCCTAAAGGTTAGGAGGCCGTCTCATTTCCTCCAATTTTTCAAAATATTAAAACTACGATTTGCACTGCGGTTCCAAATGTCGTTTATAAAGCAAATCGTATGTTCGGAACCTTATCAATCGCGCCTGTTTCATAGTTATTGTTTTTGGCTGTTCCTGTTGGTTAACAAGACTTTTTGCTACTTTTATTTCAGAATATTTATAATTATCACCCAGACTCAAATCCAATGCGAGGGAGGCTAAGTTCTGCAGAACTTAGTTACTTAAGTACTATTTTCAAAATTAGTGACCGTGTTGTATTAGTAGATACAGATCCGAGCCGGAGGCGAGGCTCTCTGTATGCATGATTACAAAATCCATCCGGGATTTCATTATATACCATTAAAACGTTGATTTGTATTGAGATGACAGCGGATATAAAAAATAAGGTGTATTGCACTTACAGTGGCGTTATTGCAAACGGGGAAACAGTCACGTGCTGATATAATACTTCTTTGACGAATGAATTGAGCTAGTGATCCACATGGGAAAGGCGTTGCCATGGATGCTGGTGGCAAGCTATCTTTAAAAAATATACGAAGACTGCAAGGCTGATCGGACGGCTGTACGATGTTATTTATTGTACTCTATATTTCGGTTCGGCAGAACGAACCTTCAGGGGTTATTCATATATTTCAACCCTTCTGCTGATCCTGATCTCTACAGATCCGGCTACACTTTTGTTTGTAACAATGGTCCTTGCAGCCTTCTTTCAAATTTATCTTTAAAAACGCTGTTTTAAAAAGATCGACAATGGATTGGAGATTGAAAATAGCATTTTTAAACTGAGGTTTTGCTAATAGCACTATACCGATCTCGTACAAGTGCCTTTAAATATATTAATACATTTTTTTGCCCTCCAGTACAACCACGTGATTGCATTTCTGCCAAAGACCCATTTGCTCTGTCTGCTAGTTCTCGCTTTGTTGTAATATAATTCACTATAGCAGAACGATAAACGTTTCCATGTCAGTGACTGAAGCAGTGAAGCAAAATGTGTTTGTCATTTCGTATGAACTAACCGCCATGAGACGTACGTTACAATAAACCTCACAGCAGTTCAGATTATGATCTAAATCATTTACTGTCCTTACGGACATACTTGACATTGAATTCCTGGTATCTTATGGACTCATATTTCAATACTATGCACTCTGGGCGGGCATCACAACTAAATTTGAGATGGCAACCTACGTGATCGAACCATTCAAATATATCGGAATAAAATGAAGTAGACTGACATTTGTTTTGTCAATAAATGACTCGACAATAAACCGGGCAAAACGCGCGTTCTGATTTATAGAGCCCTGATTTTTATTTATAGAGTATAGCATTATTTATAGGGGTACGTTTTGCATGGCTAAATCATCTTATACACTTCTTTTTCGTTAAAGTGCAAGTATAATGTCAAAAAAAGATACAAAAATATTGTACTATTTTGTTTGATTCTCACAAAAAGGTATTAATCTTGCAAATTTTGTAACATTTCTGGCATTTAATCCCTAATTTTGGTTACTTTTCATGGAACCTGTGACGTCATATAAGATGAATCAACTCCCTCCCTGGAAAAAAACTACTACAATAAAATCCCGTAGGTTTCCATTGTGACATCACAAGATGAATTAATCACGCAATTCGGGTAGCGTTTATTCTAGTTTAATTTCTGCTTCTGCCTCTCAAAGAAAAGTAATCTAGACAACTGAAGTATATTAGAAATAAAATTTTGGGCAAAAATAGTTCATGTTGTTTTATGGCTTTACTTGCACTTTAATGTCATTTTGTCGTTGGTCCGGCCTCTTACCGTGTCCCGTGTTAACGTCTACGGCGAGTAATAGGTTGTGCCCACCCAGCTTTTAATTTTGGACTGTTCTTTCTCGTGATTTTACCATTAATTCGATGCACTTCTTAAGATTTCTTTACACATTTGTCTTTACACAGTTGTCTGCTAGTCTTCTGTGGACTTCAACTTGTAGCAATATTTTTCTCTGCTATATATCCAAAGGCTGCTTCTGATATATATAGCGCCAACCAGCGCCAAAAGATAACAGTAGCAACTTTATATTGCATCAGCCATACATTCTAGAAACATTTACTGGGCTACGTGCAAGATTGACGGGGTTTGTCTTAGAAGTTACATAAGTTGACACATGGTCATATGGACAAATTTCTTGTGTACACGAACTGGGAGTCTAAAAGCTCAACGTGTCAACCTTTATCCAATGTATGCACATCTCCATGGCAGGATCAAACGCCTGTACACACATTCTATTCCTTGTGAGAGGAAAGCAAGAAAGCGAAGTGAGAGAAACGGGAAGTGATTCAATCAGTCGGAGAGCGAGTAAGAATGAATGAACCAGGAGCTAGGGGATCGAGTAAGGACGACATCGCGCAGTTTGTAGGTACCATGATATAGCGGAGACCGAGGACATGAATGCCGGGTCAACAAACTGTCTCCCCATGTGCCATCAACGTCCAACATCAAAACAAAGACTGAAAGGTAGGTTGAACATTGTATCATGGTCTGTAGAGTGCTGTTAGCTCTATAATCGCTTCTCATTACCCTTCGGTAGGAGTGCATGGGATCATGACTGTAATTTCCTGTCTTATTAAATTCAAGAGCGAGTTAAAATTTTATAGGAATAAAAGCGGAAAGGAAAACAAAACACAAAAAAACAGCCGCAAAAAAATTGGCAAAAACATTCGAGATACATGCAGGCTGTTGTTATAAGGTTTTTCAAATGAACAAACTGATAAACCCGGTTTAAAACAGGTTTTCTTCGTTAATATTATAATCATGCATATGTATGACTGAGTTGAGACGGCCCGTGGCACGAACTGAAGGCCTACTCGGATGTATCACTCATAAACACGACGAAACAAAGCTTGCAAATAACTCGGAAAACGTCAGAGATTAAGTATTTACAAAATAGCTAATTACTAACTTGTTACATTTGACTATTTTCCGAAAAGGTAGTGCTTCGATTCTATTTAACTAGTCACTGAAGATCATGAGAGAAAACGATCGAAGTGAACAGCACGCAAGTAAACCCGATAGTCTATATATAGGCTTCTCGGCATTTCTTCTTTTTCCTATTTATCGAAAAACGAGCGACGAACTGGCAGCGTAGCAGGTTGTTTGGAAAGGAAAAAATATATCAAAGAGGTCTCGAGACAGCAGCGTGCTCTCGAGCCAGGGAAACACCGGATATATACGTGTCAGGCCTTGGCACGGATATGGATCCAGGAAAAAATGTAGCTGTTTCGAATGTTAATTAATTAATGTTAATTCCAAAACTGTCCTTGGACATTTGATTGAATTGGTCCGAGAGTCAAAATAGGTGAAGTCTTACAACGAAATTAAACAACACAAGCGCATGTCTCAGTCGTAGTTTGCCAACGCCGAGACTGACGAAGACGCGAAACTCGCATGTCAAGACCGACGTTTGTCGCTTTGTTTCAATTCTCTGTATTGTAGCCAACCTTTGAGCTGTTCGACAGTATAATCATCAGGTTCTCTTTCAAAATATGGTCCAGGAAAGCAGTTATTTCTGGTAGAATTAATAACCCGGCAGAGGACAAACTGATGAGTCTTGGTGAGGGGTCCAGGCTTTCCCCAAGGCTCTGTGTCAGCCTTTCTTAACTTTTCTTTCAGGTTACTATAAATTCAAAATTAGAACTCTACTTCAAAATTTAATCTAGTTACTAATTTGAACTAGATTATTTGTGCATATATGTCTTTTGACTAAGATCGGTTCTATAGTTTAAGAATTTCAGCACATTCAGTGGCCATTTTACCGAGCCGATCTGTCCTATATGCACAAATAATCAAGTTAGAGATGTTCATGACGCATTCACTTGTAATCATAACAAAATTAATAGTTGAAAGATCAAAGTTTGCAAATGATATTTCGTTAAATTCCTCATTTCTTTCTTTAGGCGATCAAAAACTATTTTACTACATGTAATCTGTGACAGATAATATTATCACTAAACTCTTTCCTGAAGAAAGTTATAATTGACATTTTTAAAGATCAATCTGAGCAATAAATAATTTCCACTTTTTTTTCTTTTTACTCCTCACTTTATAATTAGTTACTATTATTGTAATTACTACAAGTATTCATTTATCATCATTGTTATTTATTATTTATTATTCTTTAATGTGATTACTGTTACCTTTACTGGTATCTCGGATGAGATCAGATTAACTGATAAATAGAGGTTACTATAGTCGTATATATAAGTCTAATACGGTTGTGTATTTTTATGAGTCATGCGAGCCTTTAGACGATCCAAAATACCAATGACGAGTAAAAATACATGCACAACCGTGTTAAATGCTAGGGCTATCGAATGGTAAATTCAACCATTGGCGAGCATCTAGCTTATTTTTAGGGCGAGCACGAGCAATTTTATTTTATCCGCACAGCTGCGAACGACGTTCTACACCGCAAACAGCGAGCAGACGAGCTCCTTGGGAAAAAGCAAATACGAGCAATTCGAGCACACAATCTTTTTTTGCGAGCATTCGAAGAAAGGCCTAGAACGACGAGCACTTCCAAATTTTGACTGACCACTCGATAGCCCTGATGCTTAGCCGCCTAAATAAAGTTGCCTTTACAACCGAATGCTTTTTAATTAAATGGCTTTTTCATTAAATAAATAAATAAATAAATAGTGAATGAATGAATGAAGTATATATATTTGTATAGCGCAAATTCTATATGTAATTAAAAAGTATATTCAAATGTGCGTCATATTTACAACTGTGGCGCAATGTGCTGCCGTGCAGTTTACAATCATGAGTGTTTGTTACGTTAGTACTTCCAGAATACCAGAGTGTTGTGCCGGGAGACAATCCCCTACTCTGTTTGACTGACTCAGGGATATGATCGTCGGGTTGCCTGTGGCATATAACTCACTGTAACGCGCCAGTAGGTTGTTAGTCAGGAAGTGCGCTGATCATATTACACGCAAAAACAAACACCAGTCGTGACTTGCACTCCTGTCGAACAAAATCCCACGTTGGCCGCAAGAAGCTTGCTAAATTGTCCCTTTTGGTGAGAGTGGCCCATAGATCGGGAAAAGATGTCTCGAGAGAGGACCGAAAGTGGCATTAAGTACGAACCCGCCTGTAAGTACAGCGTTCGAGTAAGATATTGTAATTTACGCTTTTTACTCAGTCATGTACTGAGCGCATCTATATTCACTACGATGGCATGTGATTTGAAGCTTTAGCTCCATTTTTGTCTTTTCGAAAATTGTTTAGAATATCTTTCTTATTCTGTACTACGCGTTGACGTTCAGTTACGCTTTTGAAATACTTTAAGTTGTCGTGCAGTTTGCGCATCTTGTCTGTGAACTATAGCGCGTGATCGTCTTTCTTTGAACAGCATGGCATTGCGATCTCCTTAACCATCTGTTTCTGTTCGGATAATTAATAGAAGGCATAAGGCGTTTCTACATAGTTAGAGGTGTGGCCGCATTTTATAGGCCGGGAAAGAAATGGCTAAAGATCCTAAGCACAATCCAGTGCAGGTATCAAACGCAATTACTAATCTTTGTTTACTATTGGCTGTGTGTAATTGAGACGGGCAGTACTAGGCTGTACTAACACCGGGGTGGCGAAACTCGCGCTGTTCGTACCTTCCACGTTGTGCCAGGTAGTTTCATACATATGTAATAATGTATTTGCCTTGTGCAGTTTATCATAAGCCTTTTTATATTATAATGACAGTGGAGGCTTTGTCGTACGAGCCAAACGAGCCCGCCAGTCTCAACAAACGACCTTTGTACTCTAGATATTTCATCATATATAAACTACCTGGTATTAGTTTTACAACGTTGGGTGTGTAAAATGGTGCACTGTTTTAATTTTGCCTGTGAATAAGAGAATAAACAACAAAGTATTTTCGTTGAGGGACTGTTACACGGTTATTAAGTAATTATTTTCTTTCATTTGGTGAATTATCGCTAAAGTACAAACATTATTATTAATAATAATAACAATAATACCATACACAACAAATGTGAGAGTTTACATTAATAAATAACTAAAAATAAGAATATAACGTTACAAACTAGAACAATAGGAAAGAAATAACATAACAGTTCTATTACCATGGTAAGTTATATTGAATGGAAAAGGTATCTGTTTATAATAGGAACGTTTGAGCCGTTCTTTTCTAATTTTGAGAAGGATAAACTCATGACCACGATTTCCAAGTATTCCGGAGGTAGAAGTTCATATACATGCCCGGAGCACAGGAAAAACACTAGTAATTTTCTTCCACATCTTTATATCCCTACTCTTAATTACATCAGCTATAAGCACATCCAGCCTTATTGGTGTAACCAAATTTCAATGCGTGTCTACACTGAGAAAAGCGATAAATACGACTACCCTATAATCTGCACTACCCTACGACTACCCTATAATCTGCACTACCCTATAATCTGGGTTAAGAGTAACATTAATTTTTGATGACATGATAACAGCATAATTTTCAAGAGTGATTTGTTTATTTGTTCGTTATGCAATTTCTTTTATACGACTAATTTAAGAGTCTTCTTTATCAAATAGATTTACTCTATTTGCCCCCAGACGACCTCGTATACTGAACCTCTTTCATACCAGGATCTAGGAATCAGGAAATAACAAGAAATACTTGATTTTTACACGATTATAAATATAGCGAACCAGGTCAAGGTGAATCGAGTGACATTTTGGTTCAGTTGTAATGTGTAAATACCAGTAACTATAGACTTCAGAATAGTGATCAGTTCCGGCCGTAAACTATACTGGAGACCTTTGTCGCTACGCAAAACATATACTGATAGGCATGCAAGTCATAATCCATTTCCGTCTTTGTAAACTAATAACCTAGGATGTACGTAATGTATTTATATCCCGGTATATATATGGTATCCCGGTATATATATGGTAATGGCCCTATAAATAGAAGACATTGCTAATACATCAGTTACTTGTTTCAACCTTGAACGACGATCTCTTTATTTTCATAGCAGTAGCTAGTACTAGCTAGTACCATACCCCGATATGTGTGTACACGCTGTTGCCACTAGTAACTGATCCGCTGTTGTAACACAGTGGGAAGTTTGTCAAAGCCGGACGCAGATGGGTAAATATGTTTATCCTCTTGAAGCTTCAAGTAGAGATGATCGCATGCAGAGTTAAGAACCATGTGACGGTGGATGTTTGTTTAAACAATGCCGCCCGGGAAACAAGCTTCGTCATAGTATTATGAAGGACAACAAGAGAACGCGGCGGGAGACTTATTGCTGGATCTGCGATAACCAGTATGCTGCCCTTTGCCTTTTGCAGTAATCGTAATAGAAGCTGGGATGAAACCTGTGGTCGAAATGAACCTCAGAAAGGAGGGGGGAGGGGGGGGGGGGACAATTGCGATGCAGCCTACGGTGACAGAGAGCCAGGGCTCGGTTGTCCGAAGCGAGGGTAACTTTATCCCTAGGATAGCGCTAAATCTGTAATTGTATTCTGCACAGTTTATCCTCTGGTGTAAACACAACCTAGCTCTTTCCCACGGTCTTCCGCGCATCCAATATGGTGGCCGCGACAGGGCTGAATAATCAGGGCGCATGCGCAAACTGCTGCGGGAATTGTACCGAAAACACTATCTGTTGGCGGTCAATCTCTCGTGTTTGAAGGCAATTTTATATCAGTGGGCAAAACTTAAACTACATTGTCCAAAACATGATGTTTCTCGGTTTCTGGAGGAAATGGTCTTATTAATCGCATAAAACATGAAGGTAGTCGCTAAATTTTGAAATTTCCGCCATTTTTGTACACGCTGCAGTCGTCCCTAGTCTACGCGCGTCACGTTATTCAGTAAATGGGGTCTGGGGACGAGATTGTTATTCAGCGCTGTCGGCGCAACACGGTATACGTATCTCCCTTAGATTGACTATTATCATCAATTGTCAAAATCTCTAGAATTGATTATAATCCTCAATTTAACCTCGAGGTTAAAACCAGTCAAGTATAAAGATAAACAATTGTCGAATTCCGAACGGCAGTAGACGCGCTTAGTGTAGTGGTCATGACGTCTGTACTACCAAGCACTACACGCAAACGGCTACGAGTTCGAGCCCGAGTAGGAGCGCTCAAATTTTTTTCTCTCGTTTACCTTCCTTTCTTGTTTACCTGTGAACCCTAGCTCTAGGTGAGTGAGAACCCGTCGTTTACCCGTGAACTCGTCCGATGGTTAGGGTTTGGTTTGTAGTTCGGGTTAGGGTTTGTCTTAGAATGATGATTATAATCAATTCTAGCGATTTTGACAATTGATGATAATAGTCAATCTAAGAGAGATGACGCGTTGGTCGGCGGCCGCTTGTTGGATGCGCCGAAGACCCTGGGAACGAGGTTGGTGTAGGCATCATTCCGCGCGCTTGTACCGAATTCAAAAGGCTAAACACGTGTCCTCTATTCCAAGGAAAGTATTTTTGGTTTTGATCGTTATATTACAATCTGAGAATTTAAAGAAAAATTACTTGAATGACTTTATGAGTAAGAGAGTGTACTCGGGCAGGTTAATGATTTATGGAGCTGCTCACTTCAGCTTGCCTTTCGCACGGTTCCGCGCAGAAATTAGGGACGCTATCTCTGCTCTGAATCTCTGTGACCCATGTCCGAATCCCGGTCGCGGCGCCATATGTGAGTTGAGTTTGTTGGTATCTCGCCCTTGCTCCGAGGGTTTTTCTCCGGGTCCTCCGGTTTTCCTCCCTCCACAAAAACCAACACGCTAAATACAATTCGATCTGTGGATTAGCCGGGTCCTGGCCTTGATCAGCTCTTATGGTTGTTTCAGATCCCGTTAGAAATTCAGAGTTATATACTATCACACTATTAGTCAAAAGAGGGTTTGACGGCCAACGCTAAGATACGTAGGTTTACCAAACATTTTTACTGACCTTTAGCTCGAACCTTTTTCTCTCCATCTGTTCGTACTTGAGAAACGCGAGAGACAGAGAATTCAATTCTTCTTGAATTATTCAGTTCTGATAAAGCTGGCAGAAAAGCTCGGCTTGACGAAGGACCAGCGATTCACTTGTTTAGAACAAGAAGCTGTATCCAGTGTATGCAGCTTTAACTCGGAACGGGCTTACAACGGTTTGTTTTCTTAAATTTTCACAACTGAAACCTGTTTTGTTGAAGCTATTTGCATTTGTGAATTAGAGGCTACGCGCAGCCTGTATGCAAGTCCCCAGACAACACGTTGAAAAAGACCTTCTCGCGGAACGATTTTCTTGCAAGAGCACGTTAAAATTTGTAAGAATTTGTGGAGGTTATAACTTGTATAGGAACGAAATACTGCTATCCGAAGTCCGTAAATTTAACAGACTTGTCTAGCGACAGGAAACTTGCCTTGCCGGGTAAGTAGGCTACTAATTAACTAAAGTTCAAATATTATTTACCCATGCAACAGCTCGGTTGCAAAGTACTCTGTTGCTCCAAAATTTTGGTCATTTATGTATTCTTTCCTGCTCTATACATAAGATCTAAAATGATTGTATTTTCTGAATGCAATTTTTTGCGTGACGTCAGTGAAAACAAACTATTAATGTGTGTTCCACGTGACATCTAAAAAGCTTTAAAAACTTCGTTTAATAGCTAGTTTTGACCTTACTCTGCCTGCATAAATCTGCCCCGATATCTTGTTTCGAGACGTTGTTTTGACTTCTCATGCATTAAATCTGTCTGGAGCGTAATGTGTTTTCCAGTGACATCGAAAGAGCTTTAAAAACGTTTTTTTTTTTATTTTAATAGCTAATTTTAACCACATATCGTATTCTGCCTGCATAAATCTGCCCCGATATCGTCTTTCGCGACATTGTTTAGACTTCTGCATTAGACCTGCTGGGGCAGACAATTTATTTTCGTTGTCGTCACTGTTTGAATGTGCTCTGTTTTGCTCTGGTTTGGCTCTGTTTTGCCACTTACAAAGCAATAATTGCAGCAAATTATCAAAAGATTCATAGATTTTTGGGGTCGATAAAAGTTCCTTTACAAGAATAATAAGGCTGGGAAGAAGTCAAAAGGAAAATAGAGTACCGAGCCACGTAATCTGAGAAACGCATTTATCCCACAACGATAACACGGCCATGCACCTATTATGCAATTTCCGTATTAATAACTTCAGGGTTTTATCAAAGTACCGTTCTGTAGAGTACATAGATTTCAAGTGTATTTGAAATCTGTATACGTAAACTGTCTGTAAATATGTAAACTGTCCATGTACGGTATAAACCCACACGTTGTCAACTGGATATGCGACTTTTTAAGTGACAGGTTTCAGAGGGTCAAGCTTGTTAAAGACTGCCACTCAGAATGGAAATCTGTACCAGCAGGCGTTCCCCAGAAACAATGTTGGGTCCGTGGTTGTTTATAGCCATGATAAACGACCTTAAAGTACCTTCCTTTGACGGCGTTTTTAAGTACGTAGATGATACAACCATCCATGAAATCGTTAAAAAGGGAGATGATAGCTCAGCACAAACATTTGTGGTGAAATCCAAGTCTGGTCTAAAAACAATAAATTTCAGCTCCACCCTAAAAAATGTAAGGAACTTCGAATCTCCTTCTCTCGTTTTACAAGAACATATAACGACGTAATCATATCATTGTTCAGACCGCATTAAGCACCGTCGAATCGGTTAAGGTTCTGGGTGTTACGATCCAGAATAATCTTAAGTGGAACTCACATATTGACAATATAATTAAGAAAGCCTCTAAGCGATTATATTTTTTGTTACAATTGAAACTAATTATGGTCTATCAAGATTTAAATCTCTTGCATCACGATTATGGGAAAAAATACCGTTAGAAATCGAATCCCTCCCACACAATAGTTTAAAAAAACAATACAAATTATTTTTACTTGAGAACCAGGCCTAAATTATTGTATAAAATTGTAAATATAGAATAACAACTAAGATCGAATGAATATATATATATATATTGTCAACGTTTCCATATAACTATGTATCAATATTGTAATTAAATTCTTCTTCCTATTAATATTAATTCCAGCCACTTACTACTCAATCAAACTTGTACGATAGATATTTATGTATTTCCTGTGCTCCAAATATCCTCATTTATTTTTCTTGTGATAGGGGTCAACTAGAAAGCCAATGGCTCCTTTGACCTCTATGCACATTCTTGAAATTCATAACTATTTTATTATTACCGTATATCTCTCTTTTTCTTTCTACAATTATTTACTTGTGTAATTATCTTTAAAAAATAGTGCAAAATAAAATGAACTTGAACTTGAAACGTGCCAATATTCCAGCCAGCGAGTTGGTTAAGTTTTATGTTACTTTACGTTTGCCAAGTTTTTCACTTCTACCTGAATATCTAAACCACTCCCTTGAACGTATACAGAAACGAGCTCTTCATATTTTCCATGGACACGAACTTTCTTACGTAGAATTACTCCATTTATCTGGACTAAATAGTCTTTTTGAACGCAGATCCGAACATTTCCGAAAAATTATGTCACCTCATAATTTAACTCATTCGTCTGTCACTTTAAGAAATGTCAAACCTTTCTACCCGCCTATTTGTAAAACTAATCGGTTTAGGAATTCATTTATTATATCTGGAGCTCACGATTATAAAAACTCAAACCCTAACAAAGCTTCTAGATGATTTATGAAGTACTCAGAGCTTATAGTCTATCTTTATTTAGCATATTTCAGGGGTATAGATCAAATCACCATTAGTTAATTATTTATTTATATTTTTTGTAATAATTTAATATATTGTAAACCTCGATAATTCAGTTTAGTATCTTATTATTATTAATATTATTTTAAAACGAATTTTGTCCCCTTCTTGTCCTACAGATAAATAGTTCAGTTGAACTCGAGTTGTAATGTGGTTTAGTGACCTAATGTTCTAGTGTCCTACAGATAAAACAGAACAGTCGAACTTGAGTCGAAACGTGATCGAACTAATGTTTTCATTTTTGTACTCATCAGCTGAGGAGGATGCCGCGAAGACGGCAGGCTGTTGTACCAGAACCAAGGTAAAGCGAGAATGAACTCTCTTCATGTCCTGCTCTGCTTCCTGGGGCGGATTCAGGATTCTATGTGAGGGGTTCGGAAGTGGCGTTCGATATCGCGAGCGACAAAATATTTGGGAATTTCTTTGTTGTCTTTTGTAAGCGAGGGAGAGAACGGGGAGTTCGGTGTAATCCCCCTGGATCCGCCCTGGGCTTCGTGTCAGTTTTCTATACCGCATAGGTACACAGGTAGATGAAGTAAATACATCTACAATTGCTTTCCTTTCTCTAAAACAAAACAACAGAAAAATAGCACTCTGCTTGATGAGGGTCATACGAAACTGCAAAACAAATATGTAAAAATGGTTGCCTAACAGAAAAACCAAAACAGTCTGCGATGGATGGCTTTAATATTTCATTGATAATATATTAAGCGCAGGTTTGTGTCACGTGACCTATATTGCTAAATATCTCCTTAACTAAAGTTTGGATTCAACCATGGTAAACTGAATAGTGTAGTGATTCTAGTAGTTGTAACATTAAACATATCTTTCATTTGTATTTCTTGTAAACTCATCGGTGTATTTCCAGTTGTATAAATGTTCTTGTTTTGTCACATGACTGGTCACCTGATTAGGATGTTGTCAAACAGCTTTAGATAACTAATTTTACCAGATGTATATATTTATCCTATAAATATATTTGAGCCAATCAGAGCTCAGCTTTACTATGCAATACAGGGCGGTATTTCATGGCTAGATCAAGGCCAATAAAAATGCAGGAAATTTCGCGCCCTTGCTCTATCATCCAATAAGAATTCAACATTTTAAATACATAATTAGTCTGCAGACGCGCGCGGCCGCCACTCGAAATTTGTGTTTTCGGGCGAGAAAATTCTCAGTCTATCGTCGGGAAAGTTACTTTATTTTCGTGATAAACTTCTCGTAAATTTGTTGTTTATAGGATAATATGGTTAAAAGACTCGTTGCATACCATGGATTTCGAGTGAAATTTTCGCCAGTATTCCATAGAAAACCATGAAATAACCATATTATCCTATAAATAATAAATTTACGGGCAACATTTACCGGACGAGAGACTGTGAATTTTCACGCCGGAAAACAAAAATTTCGAGTGGGCGGACGCGTCTGCAGACTAATTATGTATTCATAATTTTGAATTCTTATTGGCTGATAAAGAAAAGGCGCTAAATTACCTGCATTTTGATTGGCCTTGATCTAGCCATGAAATACCGCTCTGTATTTCATAGAAAAACCATGAAATACCGCCCTGTATTCCATAGTAAAGCTGAGCTCTGATTGGCTGAAATATAAATTTTATAGGATAAATATATATATCTACATTACAAATGTTTGTTGGTTGTAACGAGTAGTTATAAAAACGCTAAATATGAAGATTGTTTCCGAGTTCTGCTTTCAAACCATGCCTTAAATATTTAAGTTATTTCGGTGTCATGGGACTGAAACCAAGTTGCTCTAATAAAATTTCTCTATATAAAGCAGTATCTCCACTGAAATACTTGACACAGGTACATAAACATCCATCACATTTCTCTGATACAGAATCAGTAACTGCACGCGGACCGACATTATTCTATTTAGAGTTTTTATTCAGTGTTGCGTATTAGCTGTACGTAATGTCATTCACTGTAGATTCTGTTAAACCTATTTTTCTTAATTGTAGGGTTTGTTCACTGTAGATTCTGTTAAACCTGTTTTTCTTGTTACTGGGGTGGTTCGCTGTAGATTCTGCCGTTAAACCTGTTTTTTTTTTCTTGTAGGGTTGGTTCACTGTAGATGTTGTTAAACCTGTTTTTTTTCTTGTAGGGTTGGTTCACTGTAGATGTTGTTAAACCTGTTTTTTTTCTTGTAGGGTTGGTTCACTGTAGATGGTGTTAAACCTGTTTTTTTTCTTGTAGGGTTGGTTCACGCAGTTCCCGAAAGCAACATGGCCGATCCTCGTCACCGAGTTTGGCGAACGTTTCTCATATTACGGAATCAAAAGTAAGTTTTGCTGGAAGGATAATGTTCAAAAACTCAGACCATTTCCACCAGAAACTGAAGAACAACATATGTTTAGCCTGCGAAAACAGCCGCCTCTATTCGCGGGCCGAACGGAGCCCCACGAGAGAGACGTCTGCGATTGGAGCCGAAAAAATCCATACTGATGACGTAAAATCCCGTCCATAATCCGGACGGGAACACAGAATCGCTAATTGGTCAGTTTGTTAGATTGCATAAATTATCTACTTCGCAAAAACATCATAGCGTTCAGTCTTTAGCACGTAAGTAAACTGTTCGGTCTATCGGGTCTCGCGCAATGGATAATCACTTTTAGAGCGTATCCTGTATGACAATCGTTCACAAGACTGTATTTCGTCAATCGCTGGGGTTATTTCGGTTTCAGGAGTTATATTCTAGAAGAATTCGTTCAGTTTTCAGAGCATGGTTGGAGCTGTGTTTGTTCTGCCTCGTTTTCTTGCCGTGAAAGTTTGTCTTTATGTCGCGTTAGATCTTGCAGTTTTGTGATTTTACGTCATCAGTATGAAATGTTTCGGCTCGAATCGCAGACGTCTCTCTCGTGGGGCTCCGTTCGGCCCGCAAATAGAGGCGGCTGTTTTCGCAGGCTAACATATGTTTTGAACAGGTTAGTTTAAGTTTTGAACAATGGGATACAATTACCTTCAAACACGAGAGATTAACCACCAACAGATAGTGTTTTCAGTAAAATGGGCATTTTGCAGAAATCCAATCACGTGGTTGTACTGGGTTGAATAGAAATCTTAATTCATATATTTAAAGGCACTCGTACGAGATCGGTATTGTTATTAGCAAAACCTGTTTGTAAATGCTATTTCCTACTTCCAATCCATTGTCGATCTTTCTAAAACAGCGTTTTTATAAAGATAGCTTGTTGCCATCCAGTATCCATGGCAACGCCTTTCCCATGGAGATCACAAGCTCGATTCATTCGTTAACAAACTATTATACCAGCACGTGACTGTTTCCTGCAAAAGGCCTATTCTCGCCCACACCGCGGCAAAACGTTACGCGCATGTGTATTTGCTATTTCTTGTCGGCGCGCGGCCGCCCCCAGTTTCCCGCGAAAACCGAAATGAAACAACAGGCACATACCCGTGATTTTAAAATTTCTGCTTATAAGTATCCATTTGTGAACTGTTTTCTCAAAAAATAAGAAAACTACTTAAAAGCTAAGCCTAAGACTTTAACAGGTTGAAGTTTTCTTAATTTGTAATTCACTGTGAGTTTACTAAGTTATAAAATTATTTACTAAAAAAGTTGAAACCCTCGGTAATTTGTATTCGATACCAGAGCCTTCGTTCTTTCGGCCAGCGGAGCATACCGTTTTGCCGCGGTGTGATTCCCGCCGATTTACGCATCAGCTGGCGCATGCGCCCTAGCTATTTAGCTCTGTCGATCAACAGGTAAGTAGACCATGGCAGCGCCTCAAAGGAAAAAAGGAATCGTTTTTCTAAAACAATGGTTATCGTTTAGAAAACCACCAAACAACACTTATAAATGCGGCAGGTGAGTCATGTTTCAATTGAAGGGCTGTGTGCAACAAGGGCGTAAGTGACTCCTGATCACATTCTAAATTCTCCCTTAGAAAACAAAGAATTTGAATGAGAATTTAGAATGTGATCAGGAGTCACTTACGCCCTTTTTGCACACAGGGTTTCATTGATGGTTTCATTGGCGGCCATGTTGGTTGGCTAGGAACAAAATGTTTTATAAAAAACAAATATATTGATAAATATATTTAGAGCAAATCATATTGTATGTCTGTATGTCTGTCGAATGCGCCGCAGTTGTAAATTTTCAAAAAAAGTATTTATTTATTTATATGTAAAATAGTATATCCCACCGCCCTCAGCCTTAGCGTGTGAGGGCATATACACGACTTTCATAATGGCCGCCTCCGGCCGCCTCCTAATTTGCATAATTTGGAAGATCAATCTGTAGCGGGGAACTAATGCTACCACATGAAAGATCACATTATAACTAGTAATAGTTTTGAGTTTTATAGCAATGTGGAAAATTGCTGTTGAGCTATAAGCATTTGTAATGCAGAAAAATATGAAAGCGAGGCTATAAAGGCCTCCGTTGTTTTTCTCATACAAATCTCTCTAATTTCAACTGGCTGTAACTACATTGCTTTAAAAGCTACAGCACTCAACTTTCACAAGTTCACTAATGTCGGCATGCTCTTTTACATGGTAATGTTCATATTTTCTATACGTGTGGATAAACTACCGAAACGGGAAATCACATATGCAAATTAGGAGGCGGCCATTATGAAAGTCGTGTATACATTGGAAAGTAAAAAAATTATAGTGTCTCTACAATATACAACTTCGAGTGAATTAAAATTATCTACACATGAGTAAAATCCTGCCCATAATGGTAATGCATATGCGATGGAGGGTTGAGTAAGCTTAAAATTCGAGTCAGGTAAAAAACGACTTCTTTTAAGCATGTTCAGTTTGTTTATATATCCTTTCGAATTCTTGTCCAAATGAGTTTATCATCGATTACGACACCTAACAATCTCGTGAATTATTGGTCCTCATCGATTCTAAGTGCGTTCAAAGGACCGGCAAATGTACCTCTGTACATTAACATCGCTTCACAGTTCGATGGATGCGACGTTAATGAGTTTACCATGCACCATCGAACTACCCACCGAGAGGGTCATTCCACAGATAGAACAGGCGAACTCTTCGCCCTTCTGGTCATTACACTTATATAATTGCGGTCCTAAATCGCACTGTCATTCCACAAATATAACAAGGTTGTTTTGATTAGAAAAGCTCCGATCCATCCCAGATTTAGTAATTAAGGACAATATTTGACTTTCCCACCCCTCACTCCAGTTTGTAATTTGTTACCACACAGATTTCGCGTGCCACGTGATTAGCCCCAACGGGTCTTTTTCTCGCTGGAAGAAAAGAGTCTGTGAACGAGGTTGCAATTTCAAGATGTTTTGTGGGTAGTAGGCCTCCCCTCTCCCTCTTCCTTCCCTTCCCTTCCTCCTCCCCTCCCCCCTCCGCCTGCCATCTAACCCGTCTGTTGTTTTCACATTCTTTCAGCTGTGCTTGTTCTTTACCTGACGCAAGATCTCATGTTCAACAAGGACGAGGGGAAAACCATCTACCACGCGTTCAGCATGGTCAGTTACTTCACCGGGGTGATAGGTGCCATGATAGCTGATAGCTGGCTGGGAAAATACAGGTAAATACCATGTACTATTCACCTATATCTACCGTATTGACCTGCTAGTCAGTTATATAGTCAGTATTCCGCTGTAATAACAAACTGATTAGATAAATATACGCGGAGGAATTTGATTATACTCTATTTCTGTCCTCAAACCATCCTCATTCACCAGTGCGCACTTTTCCTGGTGCAGCCCTTTCAATTCATTGGCGAATGATCGGAGTGAAATCAGAGTTGCGTTAAGTTTGGCTGCGCGAGGAATGGAGCCAAGCGCGATCTTATTGGTTAATAAATGATTGCTCTCACGCTTGGCCCCAGCCCTCGCGCAGCCAACCCTAACGCAGCCATTATATTAATCTCTAATGTTTTACTCAGATCTTTCGCCAAAAAAGGGCTGCGACAGGAGCCCATTACCAGGAGCGTTCTTTTGTCGGGGCACCAACATGGCCGCCATGCCCTTTATCATTTGAATCTCTGGGGATTGAGTGAAAACCAGCAATTCTAATTCCCGCGTTGAAAGTGAGAAGAATGATAATGAATAATAATGAGAAGTGACGTATAGCTATCTGATTGGCGAAGACAACATGGCCTTTGTTTATTTCGCGCGAAATGCAATTCTAAATATAGCCACATCTACTCCTGTGCTGGGAACAGACCCAATGGGGAAGATGGACGCTCCTGGTAATGCCTCCTGGCTGCAAGCAGTGAATAGTTGGTGCAGGTGTTCGTTTAATCGCATGTCATTGTTTCCTTAACAGGACCATTGCATACACACTGTTTGTCTACTGCCTCTCAGAGATGCTGCTGACTGCGACGAGTACAGATACCATTGGTCAGCGGTCATCGTAAGTTAAGAGCTGGTTACATCTTTGGGGGGGGGGGGGGGGGTACTCCTGTTTATGACGTAATATATATGTGCGGCGGGGGGTGGGTCAGTGTTTGGACCTAATTTGGACAGGCAGGGTCAGGATTTGAGCCTAATTCGAGTAGTCAGGATCGGGCAAACAGGGTTCGTTTTTACAACAAGTCGGGCAATCAGGGTTTTGGAGCTCCCTTTTGGGGTCAAACAGGGTTAGGGTTAGCCTGCTATGCTGACGTATTTTTCACTCTCATAAATTCGAAGAATAAAGTAACGTCTGCTTACCCGAGCGCTTAATTAGTTTCCAATATGCAAGAATGACGTCAGAACGTTTTTTTTATTTTTCTGCCCAATCAAAGCCATTGTTAGAATTTTAGTGAATTGGCGCGCCAGTGAACACTCTCCTATGATTGGTCAATGGCAAATGTATTGTCTGAATTCCTTTTAAATCTAACATTACGTCACTTTCTCATAAATTCGAAGAATAAAGTAACGTCTGCTTACCCGAGCGCTTAATTAGTTTCCAATATGCAAGAATGACGTCAGAACGTTTTTATTATTTTTCTGCCCAATCAAAGCCATTGTTAGAATTTTAGTGAATTGGCGCGCCAGTGAACACTCTCCTATGATTGGTCAATGGCAAATGTATTGTCTGAATTCCTTTTAAATCTAACATTACGTCACTTTCCAGGATATGGAAGGTAAAATCTGATTGGTCCATAACACAATGAGGTGTGCATATTGGAAACTACTTAAGCGCTCGGGTAAGCAGACGTTACTTTTTTCTTCGAATTTATGAGAGTGAAATAGCAGGCTACGTCAGGGTTTGCACCTGCACATACCTACCCTTTTATCACATAAGTACCCCCACCCCACCCCACCTGGGGTTACGCGAATGAACCGTAATCCTCCGGCGAAAAACAAGTTTAATTAAAACATTTGATTAAATCAGCGCTGCCAGAAAAGGCTTGAACACTTCGATAATCTAGATCCCTCAAGCAACTATAGCTAAAGTTATTGTTCAGCGCTATAGTGCCTTATTCACGTGGCGACCATCTCGGAACAATACATTTTGCGTACACAGCCTCGCATTGAAGAGTTTCAGGACGAGTTTGTGTACGCAAGAACAAAGGTTTCTATTGTCCTGGGAGTAAACATGTCTAGCGCATGAATATGGTGTATTGAGCCTTTCTCGTGACGTACTTTCTGTGTTTTAGATGTTTTAGAACACTGAATACTGGTTTGTATGTTCTGAAGTAAGCGCAGTTGAAAGTATTCGTTTCATTCCAATTTTATGGGCTAAGTGTCTTCCGTTCTCAGCGGGCACTATTATACAAATAGACTGTGTCCGTCGAGGAACTATCGGCTGATAGTTGGCTGATAGTTGCCCGCGGAAATTTGATGTTCTTAAAACAAATATATGCTAGTTTTAAGAACATCAAATTTCCAAGGGAAACTATCAGCCGTTATAGTTCACCACAAAATTATGGCGCGCGCTCATTGGCTGAAAGCGATCACGTGACGTGATAGTTGTTGTCCGCGGAGGCAAACTATCAGGCGTTATATATAGTTCACCACAAAATTTTGGCGCGCGCTCATTGGCTAAAAGCGATCACGTGACGTAATAGTTGTCGTCCGCGGATGAAAACTATCAGGCGATAGTGCCCGCTGAGAGCGGAATACAATTTTGTGATGAACAATAACGACAAATAGACTGTGTTTGTCTCGGAACTATCGGCTGATAGTTTCCCTTGGAAATTTGATGTTCTTAAAACTAGCATATAAGCCCTCGAACTTCGTTCTCGGGCTTATATTTGTTTTAAGAACATCAAATTTCCGCGGGCAACTATCAGCCGATAGTTCCTCGACGGACACAGTCTATTTGTATAATAGTTCCGAGACAAACACACTCTATTTGTCGTTATTGTTCATCATAAAATTGTCTTCCGCTCTCAGCGGGCACTATCGCCTGATAGTTTGCCTCCGCGAACGACAACTATCACGTCACGTGATCGCTTTTAGCCAATGAGCGCGCGCCACAATTTTGTGGTGAACTATAACGCCTGATAATTTGCATCCGCGGACGACAACTATCACGTCACGTGATCGGTTTTAGCCAATGAGCGCGCCCCAAAATGTTGTGGTGAAGTGTAACGCCTGATAGTTTGCATCCGCGGAGGATAACTAACACCTCACGTGATCGCTTGTAGCCAATGAGCGCGCGCCAAAATGTTGTGGTGAAGTATAACGCCTGATAGTTTGCACTGCACGTCACGTGATCGCTTTCAGCCAATGAGCGCGCCCCAAAATTGGTGGTGAATTATAACGATCGATAGTCGGCAGCTCACTTAGAAAAATGCTTTTTTGCGAGTTTTTTTTCCATACTTTTCTCGTTCGCTATGTTATATAATGGTGGCTTGGTCATAATAGAACAATTAAGCTTCTCGCTCTTTGTTTTATTGACTTTGATAGTTGACTCGGCGCTCTGCTGATAGGAATCTCGAACTCGCAGTCTAATTGATAAAGGAGAACTGAACCCTAAAATCAACTTTAGCTCAATGAGTAGATCTAAACATGAAAAGACTCGTACTAAAATTTATGTTACTTTGTTTTGCGTCAAAGGAAAGATAATTGGCAAATCTTCCTCCCAACCGCCGCTAAGTACAGACGGCTCAATTCATGTAATCTGTGACGTACGATACGGGGAATAAATTAGTTTTGTCATGTTGTTCTCGGCGTTGAATAGATGGACTAACGACTCATAATTGCGCACTATTGTACTTTCTTTGTGCTGAAGGTGTGATTGTTTTTCCTTGGTATGCATGACGTACTATACGGGGGAAAAAGCACTGAATTGAGCCGCCGCGAAAACTAGCTTTATCAGCGGAGAATCGGCTATTTTTCGACCTTCAACACGTATTTCCTCTTTTTAGAGGTGCACAACAAGGAAATAAAATAGCGGAACTTATTTCTCTTGAATACAAGTTTGTATAGTCGTCGGATTGATTTAGGGTTCAGTTCTCCTTTAAATAGACTGCTGCATGTGTGATCATTGTTCCTAACAGGATAGGACCACTCGTTGGACTGTTTCTGATGGCTCTTGCATGTGGCAACATCAAGCCCTGTCTAGCGGCGTTTGGAGGTGACCAGTTCCGTAAAGAACAGGTTCAGAATTCTCTTCTATTTATTTTTGTTGCATGTTTTTGTTTTAATCTCTACAGGATTACATTTCTCATGACCCATGGAAAACGTAATAGGTTCAAATTCCGTTAAAGGGGATATAAAAACAAATAAAATGCGTTCGGCTGGGCCAAAAATGTGGCCGTACTAACGAGGTGGTGGTTGAGGACGTTGCACTCTGCTACGAGACAATTCTGGTGAGACAATTCTGGTGAGACAATTCTGGTGAGACAATTCTGGTGTAGGATGGGCAAAGATTCGAGTGGATACAAATTATGCTTTAGATAGAAATTTAGAGCTTAATTCCTGTTCACTGTACAAACCGAAATCAAGCTCCTAAAATAGAATTGCGTCATCCACTTTAATCTTTGCCATCCTTTATTACAACAATTTCGAATATACCAGGCCATTTATAAGGTATTTGTCTCCTATCCGAAGGTGTTTTTGTAGTTTGTTTATACCAATCTTGGTCATGTGTGGGCTACCTGTGCTTTCCCAGGCGAAAGCAACCGAGAGTTCCGCCGTTTGGAATAAATTATCTCGGCCGGGGAACTGGTAGCTACACGATGCGCATTTTACTCTATATTCTGCAGCCAGCCTCTGAAGGAATTGTAGTGTAGTTTATACGCATGCGTAGATAGCTTATATTCTACACTGGAGTACATTCTAGACCCCAGACCCTTCTCTTCTTTCTTACGGCGCATGCTCGACGAAATTGGATTCGTCGAGCATGCGCAGTAAGATATAACACCCTTACCAGTATTACATTTTCTAAACAAAATACAAAAAAATATATGGTCTGCCTATTTTGTTAGTTTTGCAATGCAACTGATAATCAACGTTAAAATGATCCAAAAGGCTTTCTTTATCTCAGTCATTTGATGACCTATTTAACCAAATGGATCCATCCTCTTGTATAACTCATAAGTCAAGACATTCCAAAGTTTCAGTGTATTATTTAAAGACAGGCATTATTGATCAGGATTTTTTACACACGCAGTTAGACTCAGTCTGCTAATATCGACAGTGTAGTCCAGAACACTTCAGCAATCCGCCAGAGCAGTAGCCCATAACTAGGAGCGTCCATCCTCCATACTAGGCCTATGTCACAGCGTTTTCACAAGTTAGGTTATTTTTAGAACGTTTCCCGCTATTGTTGAGTTGCAATTATTCCTAAGGGAATAAAATCACAAAAGCGTAGCAGCCATGTTGTTTAGTATAACAAAAGTAGCTAATGAGGAATCTTTTGTTCCGCCACGGTGCAACCCAACAATTGGCGGGGAAAATAATCTAAAAATAGCCCAACTTGTAAAAATGCTGTGACACCTGTATAGGAGATATGGTCGCTCCTGGTTATGGGCTCCTGGCCTGCAGAGTGATCCTGGCAGACAACCCCTAGGTTTTTTTCAGAACCACCTCATTCTTTATGACTTTAATTTATTGTCTTCTATACTGTTGTACAGATATCTAACTACAATTTTCCATCGGAGTGAAATAAATGTTATTGTTAATCTTTCAGTCTCTGAAGGGTGTGTAATTGTGTTACCACAGGAAGGTCAATCATTTCTCATACTTGACACTGAGTGCTTGTATGTTTACCCGGCGCTGTTGTTTATCTTACAGAGTCACCTATTGCAGTTGTTCTTCGCCATGTTCTACGCATCTGTTAATGTCGGCGCGGTGCTGTGCATGTATTTTATCCCAATGGTCAGAAGTAAGTCTCAGTATAGGCGAATCCTTGTTTACGTTTTTCCCTCATTAACATACATCAAACTTCAAGCGACGTACATACAAACAAACAGTCCATAAATCGAAAGAGATTGTCACACTTGATAATCCCGAAAATTTGAGAGTGATATGATCAATACATTTTGAGGAATGAGCGTTTAAAAAGCTCAAAATTTACAATGAATGTATGGCTGTCAGCAACTCTTGCCCCCCAGCCCATTTTATAGTTTTGAAAAGTCAATTTCTCCGTAAATATTTAACATATCAATCTCAAATTTTCGGTGGTTACTCAGTTTAAAATTCTCTTTCAACTGATATAGTCTGTTTGTTTGTAGCTTGAAGTTTAATTTATGCTAACGAGGCAAAAATGTAAACAATGACGTCAGCAAGGATTCGCCTATAGGTCGAGTGCAATTTGGGATTAATTTGAACGAGTGAGATTTTCAAAGAGTATAAAAATTGCATGAAAATCTTACGAGTTCAAATTAATCCATAATTGCACGAGAAAGCCATATGATTACTTCTTAATAATATTCGTTCTTTGTGCTTTTTGTCGTGATGTTATTTAAAGGATTTTGCTTCAGTTTTTCAACTTCTCCCGGTTGTAAATGTGGAAGTTTCTTTTTGTTATTGTTCTACATTGTTTAAAAAGTTTGGAAACACTGCCGCCTCTTAGTCTATCCAATTCATGACGGTTCTGGTTGGATATATTTTGTTCACATCTGAGGTATTACATGATTTACATGATTCGGCACTGGTATTACACGATTTGGCACTGTTATTTAGCATAAATACACCTGCTCTCAGCCAGTCAAATTCGAGAACTCGTCGCATGTATATTATTACCCACGTAACGCGATTGTTTGCCGAGCTGTCATATACCTCCTTTGCTCCTCCGAGAGGGGGAGGGGACGTAACGGAACCAAAATCACGGGACTGTTAAAAATATTACGGAATCAGTTGACTCGAGGCTCATTTCTAATTCTTTGAATCAAAAACCAAAGCCAATCGTTATTTCACGTCGGGGGTTACTCAGCTCTAACAAACCGCCTGTTTCGGGAGTATAGCAATATTTTGCTGGGAATCGGGAGACCCACACCTTCGGGTTATGCACGACTTTATCTGGGGCTATATATAGACATACCTGGGACGAACTGAAAATTAATCGGGATAACTTTTGGGAAATCATGTCATTGCTCAAACAGGTTTGTTAGAGCTGTAACCTTTATACGTCAAATGAAGTAAAGGGATCCGTCGCCGAATTTCCTTAGCCGGGATCTAATGTTTATTAGTAGAAACCAACTAGTGTTCTATCACGAATCCTGCAATCTGATTAGCTAAGCTACTCGCTATCTATTCTGTGATAGATGGTAAGTCGCGAAAAAGCCAGTCGTCAAAATGTCAAAACATCTTCTTTTTTTCAGTTTAAGATTGAACTACTAGTTGGTTTCTACTAAAACAATTACACTACTCGCTCTCAGTTTCTATGCCTATCAGCCGTTAAAGTTGACCACAATTTTTTTGGCACGCGCTCATTGGCTAAAAGCGATCACGTGACGTGATAGTTGTCGTCCGAGGAGGCAAACTATCAGGCGTTTAGTTCACCACAAAATTGTGGCGCGCGCTCATTGGCTAAAAGCGATCACGTGACGTGATAGTTGTCGTCCGCGGATGCAAACTATCAGGCGTTATAGTTCACTACAAAATTTTGGCGCGCGCTCATTGGCTAAGAGCGATCACGTGACGTGATAGTTGTCGTCCGCGGATGCAAACTATCAGGCGTTATAGTTCACCACAAAATTGTGTCGCGCGCTCATTGGCCAAGAGCGATCACGTGACGTGATAGTTGTCGTCCGCGGAGGCAAACTATCAGGCGATAGTGCCCGCTGAGCACGAAAGGCAATTTTGTGTTGAACAATAACGCAAATAGACTGTGTCAGTCTCCGAACTATTATACAAATAGACTGTGTCCGTCGAGGAACTATCGGCTGATAGTTGCCCGCGGAAATTTGATGTTCTTAAAACAAATATAAGCCCGAGAACGAAGTTCGAGGGCTTATATGCTAGTTTTAAGAACATCAAATTTGCAAGGGAAACTATCAGCCGATAGTTCCGAGACAAACACAGTCTATTTGTCGTTATTGTTCATCACAAAATTGTATTCCGCTCTCAGCGGGCACTATCGCCTGATAGTTTGCTTCCGCGGACGACAACTATCACGTCACGTGATCGATTTTAGCCAATGAGCGCGCGCTAAAATTTTGTGGTGAACTATAATATACAAATAGACTGTGTCCGTCGAGGAACTATCGGCTGATAGTTGCCCGCGGAAATTTGATGTTCTTAAAACAAATATAAGCCGAGAACGCAGTTCGAGGGTTTATATGTTAGATTTAAGAACATCAAATTTCCAAGGGAAACTATCAGCTGATAGTTCCGAGACAAGCACAGTCTATTTGTCGTTATTGTTCATCACAAAATTGTCTTCAGCTCTCAGCGGGCACTATCGCCTGATAGTTTGCCTCCGCGGACGACAACTATCACGTCACGTGATCGCTTTTGGCCAATGAGCGCTCGCCAAAATTTTGTGGTGAACTATAACGGCTGATAGTTTCCCTTGGAAATGTGATGTTCTTAAAACTAGCATATAAGCCCTCGAACTTCGTTCTCGGGCTTATATTTGTTTTAAGAACATCAAATTTCCGCGGGCAACTATCAGCCGATAGTTCCTCGACGGACACAGTCTATTTGTATAATAGTGCCCGCTGAGAGCGGAAGACAATTTTGTGATGAACAATAACGACAAATAGAGTGTGTTTGTCTCGCAACTATCGGCTGATAGTTTCCCTTAGTTTCCCTCGAACTTCGTTCTCAGGCTTAAATTTGTTTTAAGAACATCAACTTTTCGCCGGCAACTATCAGCCGATAGTTCCGAGACAAACACGTTCAATTTCATAGTATATGATAGAAACTTCGAACTCATAGTCATAATTGTTAAGTAGATCGACGATTCTTGGGTCGAATTGGAATTTAGCTTGGTTAATTGCCGGTTTTCCAAGAGGGGAAAAGCCAGAGATCCCGTAGAAAAAGAACTAAAAATATCAAATCACGTGTTGTACCGCATTCGTGAACTGATCACCGTAATGCTTCCACAGTGGTGAGAAGGGAATAACTTACCATATATTGGAGCATTGAAAGCAACACACAGTGCCGCCCATTAACACTGCAGTCGCACTAGAGAGTAACACTAGTGTAACAATGAAGTTTTTTTTACCTGGTGCTAACCCTGCTGTAAAAAGTGCCGTACCATCCTTTTGGAGGTGGCTAACACCGTGGTAAATTTTCTTTGGAATCGCCGCGTAACATCAACACTAAAATCACTGAAAACGCGGTCGCAGACAAAACAACGGCGGAAACACCAAAAACTATCGGTGTAAACGTCAATGTTTCCCTCTTGTGCGACCGCAGCTAATGTGGTTTATTTTACGTCAACTGAAAGATACAGTCAGCAGGTCTCCCAAGCCAGAGGGCCAGGGTCGAATTGGAATTTAGGTTGGTCTTTGAAGAGGGAGGAAAATCGGAGAACCCAGAGAAAAACCCCTCGAAGCAAGGGAGATATATATATAAACGAACTCAACTCACATATGACCCCGTGTCCGGGAATCGAACCTCGGGCCACAGAGGAGAGGCGAGCAATCACACCACTCGGCTACCCTTGCTTCTCATTAGAAAAGGGTAGGTCTCTTCGGGTTAGGGTAGGTCTATTAGCGTTAGGGTAGGTCTCTAAAATATTGCAACATTCTGGTGCATGGCTATGTGCTCACTGATTGATTATTCACAGCTGACGTGAGGTGCTACGGTAGGGATTGCTATCCAGCGGTGTTTGGCATCAACACAGTGATGATTATCGTCGCCTTTCGTAAGTATATGTTAATTATCACTGTCACGCAAAGCTTATCAGGTCACGAAAGCCATTGAATAAGCTATCACGCATGTCAATTTATTCAAATAGTTACATTGGCAAATAGTGATCACAGAATAAGGTAACACAACGGCATTCATGTAACTGAATCGAATTCATGTAAAGTGAGTCACACTAGCTGCGCTACGTACGTGAAATCCTCGGAACACATCTCAAGCCCAGTCACGCAACACTTCTAATTATGTACCGTCACGGCAGCACAGCCTTGCAAATTCAGTCAAATGTTACAATGCTTTTAAAAAGTACCACGCAAATTGTACCAAATCTCTTCCAAGTGTGTAACTATTGTGCTCTTGTCGATCTTGTAGTGGCCTTTATTGCCGGCAAGAAACTGTACACGTTGAACGATCCCTCAGGAAATGTGCTTATCAAGGTTGTACGAACCGTCTCGGTAGGTTGGCGTACGCTGCCCGTTTTACTTGTACGAAATTTATTTAAAGAATTGCTTTGCGAGTACTTTGAAGTGTTATTAAGTACGCTCGCACATTTGCACTCATTTTGGCCTCTCGAAAACGATCTTCCAGTATGATCAAGTGTACTGCTTTGTATATGTATAGGTATAGGAATAAGTATAGGTATAAGTATACGCATAGATATGGGTATAGGTATTGGTATCGGCATAGATATAAATATAGATATAGATATAGGAATATATATAGATATACTATAGATATAGGTATAGGCATAGGCATAGGTCAGTTACATATATAGGAATAGATATAGGTATACGTATAGGTACAGAATAGCTATAGGTATAGATATAGGTATAGGTATAGATATAGATATAGGAATATATATATAGATATAGATATAATAATAGATAAAGGTACAGGAATAGGTATAGGTATTGGTGTTGATATTGGTGTTGATATTGGTGTTGATATTGGTGTTGATATTGGTGTTGATATTGGTGTTGATATTGGTGTTGATATTGGTGTTGATATTGGTGTTGATATTGGTGTTGATATTGGTGTTGATATTGGTGTTGATATTGGTGTTGATATTGGTGTTGATATTGGTGTTGATATTGGTGTTGATATTGGTGTTGATATTGGTGTTGGTGGTGTTGATATTGGTGTTGATATTGGTGTTGACATTGGTGTGGGTATGGGTGTAGGTATTGGTATTTGGTATTTGGTATTTGGTATTTGGTATTTGATATAGGTATAGATATAGGTATAGGTATAGCGGTTTTTGATTGAGTACCGTAAAACCAAAACTAGAGCGAATCACGTGAGCAAGTAAAAACGCAATGAACCAATCACAAACTGAAATAATTCGGGATTGGCTTTACTTTACCCAATTCACTAATTTCACCTGGTAGCCATCTTGGATTCAAAGCGAGGCAATCCTTTGTTTTTGCCAGGTTAGCCTCTGAGGGATATCAAAACGAGTTTAGCCTAGCAAAAACAAAGGATTGCCTCGCGATCGCTTTGAATCCAAGATGGTCACCAGGTGAAAAGAGTTAAGCACAAGGAACAGTAAACGCAATCAAAGATTTCAAACCAATTGAACTCTAAAGAATGTGATGTAAAGTGGTAAGCTGTAGTGCTAAGTGTGCACGCCCTACGAGAGAAAGAGATACAATCTCTGACCCAAGTGGGACTCGAACCCAACGACCTCCAGGTTACATATCTGGCGCTCTACCAACTGAGCTATCAAGTCAGATGAGAGGAATCGTGTGTATTGGTGCGTTTTATGGGGTCACGGCGATTATATATGTATATGTAGTTATGATATGTATATGTAGTTATGCTCTCATCTGACTCGATAGCTCAGTTGGTAGAGTGCCAGGCATGTAACCTGGAGGTCGTTGGGTTCGAGTCTCACTTGCGTCAGAGATTGTTTCTCTTTCCGTCGTAGGGCGTGCACACTTAGCACTACAGCTTACCACTTTACATCACATTCTTTACACTTACTAGTGCTACGCGGCAAACATGATTTTATATCATAACTACATATACAATGTGTCCGAGGTGTTGAAATGTACTGACCGTGTACAGACGTGTCAGCCAGTAAATAACTCATATATCACTGTCTAAGTTAATAAAGTGGAATGGTTATGAAACACGGCAAACTTCAAAGGGGCTAACAAAGGCGCTGCGATTTATATTGGAAGGGGTTAAGACAAAAGATTGTGCACGGTCATAGTTCATTAGCGTCCCATGAACAACTGAACCCACACGTTTCTATTGGCTGATTGATTAAAATGCAAGTATCATGTCAAAAAAATAAAAATAAAATATAGCACTATTAATACCTCGCAGAAAGGTATTAATCTTGCATATTTTGTAACATTTCTGACATTTAATCCCTAATTTTGGTTACTTGTCGTGGATCCTGTGACGTCATATGATGAATCGACTCCCTCCCAAGAGAAACCTACTACAATAAAATCCCGTAGCTTTCAATTGTGACATCACAAGTTGAATCAATCCCGCAATTCGGGTAACTTTTATTCTAGTTGAATTCCTGCTCCAGTCTCTCGAAGAAAACTAATTTAGACAACTGAAGTATATTAGAAATAGAATGTGGGGCAAAAAGAGTTAATGTTGTTTTATGGCTTTACTTGCACTTTAACTTATTGGAATTTGTATTGTTGTCTTGTGCACGGTAATGGTTGAAAAAAACGAACAAAGACATATAACAAAGAAGGTCGCTGGGTTTCATAACCATTCCACTCTATTAACTATGGTCACTACAACAACAACAATTTATTCGTGACCTCTTAAATTTACATGCTAAGTATATTACTGTAATTTATACTCTAGCAATGAGGAGCACAGCTACTTAGAAATAGCTAAAAGCTAGTAGTCCAGCTAAGTAGCTAGGCCATGCAGCATTTAATCATGTTTAATATAGTAATTGAAAGAAAAAGAAAATGCAATATAATACAATACAAAGGACAACATATACAATAATACAATAATACAAAAATACAAAAATACAAAAATACAAAAATACAAAAATGCAAAATGCAAAATGCAAAATGCAAAATGCAAAAATGCAAAATGCAAAATGCAAAAAGGGCATCAAATATCTAAATAGCTATTCAGGTTAGAATGTATTAAGAGTTTCTTGAATTGATTACGTCTCTTTGATTTAAACATCAACAGCATGCACTCAGTAACAAGATCAGTGGCACTGGTCCTCCAGGCACTCAACACTGGTTGGACAACGCTCTCGATAAATACAGCGTAAGAAAACACTTTGTACTCTATATACTCTCTAATAATGAATCCCTACCAGAAACGTTTCAGGCTTAGAGTTCCTAGTCTTCTGTGGTTTTTGTCGTTTTCTCTTTTTTCCTTTTTCCCCAGTTCTACTTCGAGCACATTAAAATGGAACTTGACTTAGAGAGCAGAGGTACCCCTCCCCCCTAGAGTATTGAGGCAACTCGCTGTTATTTGTATGTATTTTTCTATATTTCAGAAACAAGAAGTAAATGATGTTGGTATGTTGCTCCGAGTTCTCATGATGTACATCCCCCTGCCTGTATTCTGGGCCTTATTTCACCAACAGGTATAACTAGAGATGGCGTGACTGTCACGCTTGAATATGACACTAAAACAGGAATCCTTGAAAGTCATTTCCGTAGTAACATCACGGTTCCCTTGGTTTTCATTGTTCCGAGAGGGACATTTAATCTCTAAATGCCCTGATCACTACTATTTATCGAACCTCATGCATAAACATTAGGTACGATTGGTAACTAGTCATACCTAATGTTTATGCATTAGGTATGATTAGTAATTAATCATACCTAATGTTTATGCAAAAGGTTCGCTTATTAGAAGAGAATGCATGCTGGACATGAGAGGGTCAAAAGCATCAACTCCTGCTCCCCTCTTGCTCGACTAACCCTGCGCTCCCGGTGTCACAACTAGCGATTTGCCCCCCCCCCCCTCAGTGATTTCTCCCCCTCTCAGAAAATAGAGGCAGTACATTTCAACGCACTGAATAAATACTATTACTATTACCAGAAGTCCATAACCAGAAGTTGTCCATCTGGTGATGGGCCCATCAGTTTACAGAGTAGTCTATTTTTAGAAATGCTAATCTCAAATTTCGCGGGGAAAATCAATGGCGGACATTGGGTCAGATGCGAGAGTCATGGCTCCGGGGAGGCACTCATGTACACGACGTAAATGAGATGTGCGGCGGTACCGGATAAAGGTTTGAGCCCAATTTGGCAAACTAAGTCTTGTTTTGGAGCAAATCAACTATCAATTCGGGTTGATTTTCATAAATTTTATTGGAAATTCTGGTTAATAAAAACACCTTCATTTCATTTTATTTTGCAAACTGGGTCGGGCTCTGAAGACGATACCTCACATACCTCCCCTTTATTATGCAAGCAGTGCCCCCCGGTTTGAAGCTCAGTACATACAGGTCGCCAAGCGGTGCTACAAACTACAAAGCTAAGTACGGTGGCAAATGTCGGGCTTTTGACGACTAAAATTGAAGATATTGGAATTGTAATGAAACGAAATGTATAGACTGATCATCTGTGTCTCTGCTAATGGATCTTGGGGTGATTTGAGAAAGTTAAAAGTGATTTTCAAGTGTTGACTAGCGACGAGTATAAAAGTTTGAATTATGACAATGAATGAAAACGGAACCGAAAATTCACATTCATCTGGCCAGGAACAACTGACATTATACAAGGACAAAATTATATCAAAGTAAGCCAAGTTTACTTTTATTTTTTTATTTAATTGTTTTGTTTTTAATCCATTGAAATCGGCCTTGGAAACTCGGTCGCATATGACCGTTGCCGTGAGGCAGTTGATTCAAATCTTCTAATAATCTTGTTCACTGGTTGCCTGAAGAAAAAACCCTTGTTTGTACTAATTTTAGAACTGGAATTTCATTTCCAGCTACGATAGTTGCGTTCAGTTTTCTAGTTTTCGATTGTTTATTCTTGGAGATGTATAACAGTTAGTGTATTTAATAAAACAGCAAAGTGACAACTGTTGAACTGCCTGAAATCAAACTTCGCTTCTTGCTAGTGTTAGTGTACCAGAAATTGACTTTTTTCACAGTTTATAGCTATTTTCTTTCAGTTCCAGTCGATTATTAAGCCTTGCTTGGAGATTTGCCGGGCTGTTCTTTTATCTGCCAACCGCAAATTACTTACAGGATTTTCAAATGTTCACTTGACTGAGCTCAAACTCAAAGTAAACAAATTCGGTGCACTTAATTACTCTTGAGAGAACATGTGATTGTCTTTTTCAGTACATTTCTTAGGTCATGTTATAAACAAAAATAGCATGATTTGTATATGATATTTATCACTTGCTGTATTTATGCCAAATATTACTACAAAAATCTGTGTTTATGAACCAAAAGACAATTTCAAAACTTAGCTTCGTTCTGTATACATCACACAAGTGCTGTACATAAACACGAAGTCGGCTGAAACGGATGAAACGGGAAAATAAAAGGTTACAAAGGAACCACATGTTCTGGTTTATAATGGATTAATGGTCTTTCCTGAACATGTGGTGCTCACCAGTTCTTGCCTGTTATAAATGAGAAATAGCTGATTATCAAGAAGTTTCTAAACTAGCAAGTAGCACTCGCTCGCCTTATCCGCCAAAATTTTGTCGCATATATAATTAACTGTACATATTACAAACAAAGGAAATCGCTGTATTAGCCAATCAGGTACTGCTGATAAATTTTCGAAGAATATGATTGGCTGCGAGATGGCGGGAAAAGCTTTCTATAAATAGACTACTCTGTAAACTGATAGGCCAAACCCTATAGTGTGAGATGGACACTTCTGGTTATGGACTTCTGCTATTACTGACTACAAAAATACGCGAGTCGGTAACACTCCTTGTCTTCGGAAAGTCATTTCAAATTCTTTCCGAATTTGAGTTAATTACACTGCTAGAACATTGCAAAACTTACCGCCGTTTTATCATCTCGTTAGTCAATAAGCTGTTTATCCAGAAAGGTTTTCCAAGTTAGAACTAATCTAATTACCGAATTAACAAGCGCCGTTAGCTCAATTGAAAATAGAACAAAGCACGCGAGTCGGTAACACCCCCTTTATTCGGCAAAGTTCTTTCAAAATAGATGGATCGACGCGAGCATTACGCGGGTTATAAAAACTTGCATACCACGATAATTATGTCAACTTCATTATGGTTTTCATGCATGTAAAAATCATCAGGCTATTTGGCAGTTGTTTCCAAATATGAGTTCCACTCGCTACAAACTAAGGTAAGTTTTAAAACTTCCCGCCGTTTTAGATCTTAATTAGTTCATTAGCTTGTTTATCCAGGACATTTTCACGCGATTCGGTATTAAACACTTCGGCAAAGTCTTTTCAAAGTAGGCGGATTAATTTACGGGTTATCAAAACTGACCTTTAAGTATCCACACTAATTACATCATATACATGTTGGCTTCAGGCAAGAAACACTAACAACTAGGCGGATTGCAGAATCCCTTGTCGGGATTCTTGTTGCACTGCTCGCGCGAATGAAAATTGCAGCGTTGACCGTAGCTACCAACACGAATTTTGTCGAAGAAAAGTGAAGTGTGAATTTTAGAATAAAATTGAATTGCATGCCTTTATAAACATTACTGATAGCTTTTTGCATTACTATTCTCCACGTCCAATATATTACAGTTATAATGAGAAAGAAAACATGTATTCATAACCTTTTAAAAGGTTGGAGGGGAGGGGCGGGGCGAAATCGCTAGAGGGGGGCGAATTCACGGGGGGGGGGGGGGGGGGGGGCGAAATCGCTGGTACACCGGGTAAAAAAATTGAATCCACACTGACCCGTCTTCATCATAATCTTCAATGTAATCCATGTGGGATGACCTATTTAAATCTGCGCGTTATTCTCTCCATTTCTCGTAATATTACAAACTGATAGCATGGCATTTCGGTTGATTAGTAATTAAATGTCCCTCAAGCCTCGGGAGGTTTAGTAAAAGTCTAATTGTTTTAGTAGAAACCAACTAGTAGTTCAATCTTAAACTGAAGCAAGATTTTTTTAACATTTTGACGACTTCGCAGCCATTGTTTTGCTTTTGAAAACCGTTTTTTTTTGCTACTCACTATCTATCACTTCGCTACTCACTATCTATCACAGAATAGTATAAACCAACTAGTGGACTACAAATCCTGCATTCTTATTGGCTACCCTACTGTAGGTCTGTTTGTGATAGCCCATGGTAGAGAAAACCGCACGCATTTTCACGAATTAATAAGTTTTCAACTTCAATTTGTTTCTATCTATTATTTTCTACTGTTCTACTAGTTAGTTTATACTAAACCAATTAGACCTCTCGCCCTCATGGGCTACGAGTTAAATAGCCCATTCGGCTGCGCCTCATGGGCTATTGACTCGTAGCCCATTCGGGCTGCGGGTCTAATTGTTAAATAGATAGTGAATAGCTTAGCCAATCAGATTGCAGGATTGGTGATAGAACGCTAGTTGGTTTCTACTAATACAGCATAGTTTTAGAGCTAAGACCCGTGGGAAAGGTATCAGGATTTGAAGTAAGAAGACTTTGTATGGAATTTACCATCCTGGCCCACCGTGCCATATTTTATATCTCTAATAACCAGGCATGAACTCAAACACCAAATACCTCAAATAAACACAATCTGACGGCCTTTTATATGGTTAAGGAAATTTATTGTCACATCGTTTCTGACTTCCTGGCTTTCTTGTTTTCAGGGTTCAAGTTGGACTTTGCAAGCAGAACAAATGGATGGCGATTTAGTAAGACTGTTTTTTCTCTACTTCCCTCCAACCTGCCATGAAATGAAAATGTGTCTTTCTTGCGATAATATCAAACATTATTACATACTCTAAATCGAAAACAAAAGCTTAAGAATGAAACTGAAGTACATAAAGTTGTTCACAGTTATGTTTTTGTAGAGGAATTTGTTTCCGAATATTTTCCGAAAAATTCCGAAGCCTTTCCGAAAAATTCCGAATGCTTAAAACAGACCAAGCTGCGCTGTGGTTACGGCAAAACACGTCTAATTTTGTAAATTCATTTTAGAGTACTAAACATGAACATCTCATATGCTGTAGTATTACTTATATAAATGGTGCTTTGATTTTTCCGGTATTTCCGAAGATTGTCCGAAGATTCAAGCAAATTTGTTGATTAGATGATTAACAAGTAATCAACCAGTTTTCTCGTGCAATTTGGGATGTGATACTCTTTAAAAAACCCACTCGTGCGAATTAATCCCAAATTGCTCTCGAAACCGTATGATTTGTAAAGGAAATTATATGGATTCGAGTGCAATTCGGGCATTGTCATTTTATCACACAATTATATGCAAATGTGACTTAGTATTTACCGACAGCTTCCCAGTGAGGTTAAATTTGAGTGATTTTCAGGTATCTGTACACTATCACAGCTCGAAAGAACATCAAAACGAAACCCGTACGGCCGTCGACTTCTTCTCCCTTCTCTGAACTTCGCCATATTGGCATATTGCTCTCGATTAACCTGGTAACTAGTTTATTCGTAACTCAGTGTGATTGGTTGAATCTGACTTTTAAGTTTTGTCTTGGCGGTAGCGGGAATATAAAAAAAATCTCGAGTGTGTTCCCGGTAAATAACAGCTCTCGGTCCTCGATAAAATTGTTATTCTTTAGCTAGCTCATTCCATGATGTCAGAACTTCTGCAATACTTGCCTGAATATGTAGTGAATGGGTGGCAAGAATTAAAGCGCTAGAGAGCCTGAGAAATAGAGATTTATGATTGACAGGCGCTATTGCATAATTTTACGCCCCGTCCACAATGGAATAGATTTCTGACAATGATTAATTTGAATGAGTAAGATTTTCAAAGAGTATTCAATTTGCATGGGCCCGTAGGGCGAATGCAATTTGAGCTCTTTGAAAATCTTACGAGTTCAAATTACTCCAGAATTGCACGAGAATTAGCCATATGATTACTTGTTAATAATATTTATCCGCGTATTTGTGCTTTTTGTTGTGAGGTTACTCAAAGGATTTTGCTTCAATGTTTCCACTTCTCCCGGCTGTAAATGTGAAAATCTCTCTTTGTTATTGTTCTATAATGTTGCAAAAGTTTGGAAACACCGCCGCCCCTTGAATACTTCGGGTTGGATATATTTGTTCACATCTGAGGTATTACATGATTTGGCACTGAGGTATTACATGATTCGGCACTGGTATTACACGATTTGGCACTGTTATTTAGCATAAATACAGCTGCTTTCAGCCAATCAAATTTGAGATCTCGTTGCCTGTCTGTTATTACCTATACATATTACACATGTTTTGGATCAATCCCGGTTTCTGAGAAACGCCCACCCCTCCCCACCCCTCCCCACACTTCACCCTAACCTTTAATGGTTAATCATTACAAAAACGATGTATATCCGAGGGAGAGGTGGGTGAGTAGTTTCCCAGAAACCGGGATATTGAGCCCATTTTTTTATTACTACTTCAGGGTCCATTGGGAACTCTTCGATCGGATCAGATGCAGGTAAGGATATTACTAATGGCTTATTCTAAATGCCACTGAATTTCTACATGTGTTGTCACGAGTGTCACGGTCACACTAGAATCACAAAGTTGCTGGTCAGATAAAACGATGGACGTTGTTGTTAGGTACCTCTAGTACCTTTTGATGCTACTTTCCCGGAACAGAGCGCAGTCATATCCGTGAAACAAGTTTTGCAATAATAGCACTAAATAGTACTACATCCATTGTTTTCTGTTGTTCAGTTAGTACTATTTAGTGCTTCAATTCAATTCGTTTTAATACTTACTCGGTAAGGAATAATAAATTGCAAAATACGATACACACAAAATGTAGGTATGTTTACAAAGAAACATCTTACAGAGTACAGTTAGGAATCAAGTTTGAGACTAGAGGCTAAGTAAACCGTTAGGTTTTCAAGCCAGTTAGCCTCCAGCCTTCTTTAGTCAAAATATAAACAGAGCAGCTAAGGAAATCAGAGAAGGAATACCAAAATGTTTACTAACTGACTTAAAGGAAAACTTACAAGTAATATTGTTCCTTCATTATGTTATATGAACTGTTTTCCGGCTGAACTAAGAAAGTGACTTTTGGATACTGCTGGCCAAATGTATTGAAGGCTTGTATTGGAAGGACAAAGATTTCAATATGGTGGAACTACTTTCAGTCGCAAGAACGAATAAGCAGCAGTTGTAATGAAAAGACACGATGACTGATCCTGCAACACTTGGTCGCCGAGAGGGGCGGCCTTCACCTCCTCGGAACCTGGAATAGTACAGTACTGGCTATCCAAACAATGCCTAACCCTGAAACAATACAAATCCCAACCCTAAAACAATGGAATTCTTTGTCAGTGCAGTCCAAATGGGGTCCAATAAAATGCAAGGTTTTGAGAGGTGAAGGCCACCTGCGCCGAGATCGCAGCCATATTGAAAAGTTTGTCCTTTCAGTACGGGCCAGGGCACGTGATTTTGAAAAAGTCCTATCAGTGTTTGAACCGTGTTGGAGCAATCTTTATCTGGCATTTGATTGGATATCAAGAATCACTAGTGATCTTGATCTGTCATAGCCTAACCCCCAGTCTTCTTGTTGACGCGCGGCTGAATATTGTGACGTCACTGCTTCGGTTTAGTCCCACGCGTAGACCTCTTGAAACCTAAGTCAAATTTTCTACCATAGACTCAATAATTACACTAATTTCACTTTGCGAGATTTAACCCCGAAGGTTTTGCCAGGCTACTAACTCAGTTGAGCGTCCGCCATTTTGGGAAAAAACGCTATGCATGATGGGGTTAGAAGAATGAGTGAAAGACTGGGGACGAGGCTAGATCTGTCATTTGATTGGATAACAAGATTCATGCACGTGACAAAAGTCAGTGCCACACGGCCTTTACGTTCCGGGTATCAAACCTCGTGCACGTGACGAAATGCGTCGCCTGTATTGGCTGTTGACCTAATTAATTATTCATGATTTCCATGTAACCTTGTCAAACTAGTCATGATGATGATATTTGTTTATTTATCGAATTTCTACTTCTGCAAATTGTAAACAATGAAGTCAGAGAAAATTTGTTTAATGTCATAGCTTCAAAATAGCTAAAGTTCACTCCCTCATTTGCATGACGTACACGCGCTCGGGTTTTGTTCCGATAAATACTGTAAACAAAAGAAGTACTTAACGGCTAACTCGAGCTATATCTTGCACATTACAAATAAGACGAAAACGTCCAACTGTTTCTTGCGTTTATTTTTCCTATCTTGCTATCAATTGACATGAAAAGAAAACATGTCACTAACTTAAACATCAACTTTCTGGTATTCATACTGCTATTATAAGATCTTCAAGTAAATTTTCACTGATTCTCACATGATCTCTCCCTCATTATCTTCCCCCCCTCTCTTGCTAACTCTGGTATGACACTCTCCTTATATTATTCTGTAATCTGTAGGCCCTCAATCCTCTCCTTGTGCTTATATTGATTCCACTGTATGACGGAGTTATCTACCCGATGTTCGAGCGATGCCAGTTTCCTCTCACGTGAGTAACATGCATGATAGTTTTAAGCCTGGTTCACACGTGTAAAACAAGCACAAAACCAGAACAGCACGTGTGAACCGAGATGAGGCAAGTGTGCTATTGCGCTTGCTTGACGATTCTACTCGTGTGAACCGACAACGTAAAGCAAGTGCAAGTACTAGCACGAGAAGGGTTTTCACATACATTTCAGTATGCGGATAACAAAATGGCGGCTCCCTAATTGTCTTGATACGAAACGTCAATACAAAAACATGAAAGAGTAATCCGGTGTTAATTTGAAAAATAATAGTTTGGGAAGACATTTCGAAAGCTTTAGGCTTGAAAACAGGTAAACTACGTATACTGAATAATCTCCTGACCAAGAACTTAAATAGGGCTCCTGTTATCCGGAGTACTATTTACATCCGCTGCCGCCATTTTGGCAAAGCACATCATGTGCGTGTGTTTACATCTTGAGTGTGTTTACACAGGATTAAAGCTACCTCGCACAGGTCGTTTAGTTAAGCAAGTTGTACACTGGTTGAGCGCCAGTGAGCGCGCTTTTTTGTCCAACCTGTTTTATTTAAACAGCTTTTAAACATGTTTAAGCTTTGGTGTGAACGAAGTATTAGATGCAAAGAAACCCCAGTTTTCCCTGTTGATCTCGGACCTAATCTCGAATATTTATTTCTCAAAACTCATAAATAATTAATGAGAATATTACAAAGAAAATCACAAACGTGAAAGAGTTTGGATATGTGATGAAACACTTGCATAAATTATCCAAACTTTCTTCTCCGTTTTCTCTTCAATGGTAAATTCGTTGGAGAAGCCATATACAACACTGTCAGCCGTGTTTCATCACATATCCAAACACCTCGAACTGAGTTTAAAAAACTCCGCTTCGCGTCGTTTTTCAAGTTCAGTTCTTAGTGTTTGGATATGTGATGAAACACGGCTGACAGTGTTGTATATATTACATATCGAACTTTGTTTTAGTGCACTGAAGAAGATGACGGGGGGTTTGATTCTCACGGCAGTGGCTTTCGTCATCTGTGCTCTTGTACAAATCAAGATTCAGGTAAAGTGTGTGCAAGAGTGCTTGATTCTTGTTTGTTTATGTCACATTACATGACTCGATGCTGTCTATTGCTGGCTTTCACATGACGTCATAGCCGCCATGTTGGTGCCCTTAATGAAACAATAGATTCCTCGTTAGCTTCTTTTGTTGGGTCACCAACATGGCCGCCATGCCCTTTGTCATTTGAATCTCTAGGGATTGAGTGAAAGCCATCAATTTTAGAAATAGATGGGTGTTGAACATTCAGAGATCTGTTATAAATTGAACCAGACCTTGCAGCCAAAGGAATTTCAGTCATTTGTTTACAAGTTGGACGGACAGGCTCTAAGTGTTTCCGTCATTCCATTAGAGCGGTTTTCAGTTGAGTGTAGTAAAACCAAAACCAAAGTAATTGCATAGCCAATCACAGGAGCAAGTGAAACACAATGAGCCAATCACGAACTAAAGTAATTCACGATTGGTTTTACTTGAATCGTCGATACCGTCGCTAAAACAAAACCTGATTGTGTTTGGTTTTAGTTTAGAACTTGATTGGCTGATAACTGGAAAACATTTCTCACAGCCAATAGAAAAGCTAAGCAAACACAAGACCAAAGCAATCACTTGTTATTTTCGACACTCACCCCCCCCGCAATTGAAAACCGCTCTATCTTACTGAGCAGGCGTGTCCGAATTGTTTATCACGTTGTAGATAGCCAATCGATTTGCCTCCTCGTCGACTGGGATTCTTAAGGCTTTCACTAACGGATGAAAGTGGTGCAATACGTGTATAACTACATCATCATCATCATCATATCGTCCTCGTCGTAGTCGTCGTTCGTCGTCGTCGTCGTCGTCGTCGTCGTCATCATCGTTGTCATCACCATCATCATCATTTCTTCACGGATTGAGTGTGCTGGCTATAACTCTCGACAAAACCCTACTAGACTCTGCCGATAATGCGGCGGCTGTACCATTTTGTAATGACTACAAAGACCCGAGCACGAGGCTTTTTTAGATTCCAAGATGGCTGACTACAGATTTACACTACTGAGCATGCGTGCATAGCGTGTCCGATGTCCATGTACCATGCGGGCTCATGATTACGTTAATCAGAATACTACAGCGGACATGTCAAAATAACAATTTTATGACGTACCCAGGAGGCAAAAATATAATGAAAGCTAATGCCTCTTTGCAATGAAACGCTTCTATTGAACTTACAATGCCGGTCAATTTAAACGTTTTGTGAAACAACCCCTCCGGCCCTAATCAATGTTGGTTTTTGTTATGGTAAAAGTCATGATTTATCATGATAAATCATGATAACGTTGATTGGGAGAGGGGGAGGGGAGCTACTTTCTTTGATAAATTGGCAAATATTGTGACAAGTGTCCCATAACCTTTTGACCACGATTGTAGATGTTTTGTCCCCTGGATATCCCATACAATTATTTTTTTCAACATGGTCGCCGTGTTATCGGCAAATAGGTCTACTGTCGTGTCAATAATTAAGCTAACCCCAACCTTCCCTCCCCCAGACCGTCGGCGTTGGCCCCAGTGTTCCTGCTGTTGGTCACACCAGCCTAGAGTTTATTAACGGAGCGTCTTGTGACGTTACTATTAACCCGACCGACTTCTTCAGAGTTGACCTCAAGTACGGCGAGGTGAGTGGTTAAGTTATTTTACTATTATGGGACCTTGTGTTTTTGTCCACATTCAGTGTATGGCAATGGAAAATTAAAAACAATTGAAGCCGCAAATATAAGTTTTTGGATAAAATTGTAGGATTTGATTTACTATCTGATGAGCCTAAGTTCGAGAAATTATTCAAATGTTGACCAAAATGGAATCCTGAACATGCACCCTGGTCATCTGTTCTAAAGCGCTTGAACCACGCTTTTCTAATAAACAGTCACGTGCTGATACATTTGAATAGTTATTGAGCTATTCATTTTTTGTTTACAATAATTAATGTAAAGTCGAAGCCAGTGGCTTATATGACAAGGGACATTAAATACAATTACAATAATAAAGTATGTTGGCTAGATCAAATGTCGTTTACACTGCAGACTGAGAAGACAAAAAAATACATACGAGAGAAGAATGTATAAATAGGAATAAACTAAACTAAATTACACAGCTAAACTAAATTACATATACACAACTAACAGAAATACTACAAAAATAATCTAAACAGTTCAAAAACGTACTAAGTAACAATAATCGAGTGAGATTGCAAATACACATTAGGTAACTTAAGGAAAAGGTAATATATAAATTGGATCAATGATAAAGGAAGTATGTCTTTAATTTCATTTAGACACGAAATAGTCACGTGCTGGTATATCACTTGAATAACGAAACAGTCATGTGCTAACACTGTTTTAGAAAGATCGACAATGGGCTGTTATCGCAGTTCGGCCATCTTGGATAAAACAATGGTTTTGGTCCCGGTAGCCTCGCACTGGTGGGTTTCAGAACGAGTTTACCGAACGAAAACAAAGGTTTTTATTCTCCTGCGACTCAACACGGCCACCACGTGATAAAAGCCCATCGATTGGAGATGGAAAATAGCATTTACAAACAGGCTACCGATCTCGTACAAGTGCATTTAAATAAATGAAGTCAGATATTTTGCTGTCCAATACAACCACGTGATTACTGCAAAAGGCCACATGTTATTCAATGTTTACTGTTAGGTCAAAATAAAGCTATTATTATGGTCGTTTGAACCCAAATGAAATAACTATCACATCCATTTGAAATACTCATATACTAGTTTACACATATCAAATATTTTCCGGGATTTGAAACGCTCACCATCTGACTGGTAGCCCAGAGGTTTACCCAACCGAGCGAAACTACCATACAGTTCCCGACAACACAATTATATCACTAGAATTTGGTTAGGGTTTTGGTAGCGTTAGGGGTTTTGGTTGGGGATCACGGTTAGGGTTAGAAGGATGGAAAAGGAAGGTAACATGCGTATTTGTGTTGAACTGCAGAGATCTAAGATGTTTGTTGGTCAGTTCGGTAAACGTGAATTTGTCATCACTACCAAGGGATGTGCCAACGTAGCCAAGAAGACATTCACGTGCACACTCGCCCTTAACGACACAAAGATCATAAGCGCTGTCGTGGGTATCAACAACAACGCCATCACCCTGACAAAGGTAGTATTGATTGCTTCGTCATTATTATAATTATTATAATTAGTATGAGTAATGATATCTCGCCCTTGCTCCGAGAGTTTTTCTCTGGTTCCTCCGGTTTTCCTCCCTCCGCATAATCAACACGCTAAATTCCAATTCGATCTGTGAATTAGCCAGGTCCTGGATTTGAGCAGCTCCTATGGTTGTTTCAGGCTCCGTTAGAAATTCAGAGGATATGATCTTTCATTATTTTCTCTCTATTTCCCTTCATCACTCAGCGGCCAATTTGGCTACAAACAATAGCTTTTGCACTTCCAGCCTCGTCTCTATGTTGAGTTTAGAAGTGCAAGAACAAAGGTATTTTTCTCTTATGCTGATCGGTACAGATACACTGTTAGCATGATAACTATTCGTAACTCTACAGCACTATTCTCGTTACAGGCAATATTAGAACTCCCCAACGTTGATATCGAAACCGCCATCAGTCGTGTCAGGTAAGCAACTGCGCATGCGTTGTTGACATTTTATCAGATTAAAAATACCATCTTAGTCAGGAGAGAAACTTTACAAACACACAATTCGATTAAGTCTTCCTGAAAGTGCCGAATAGGTCCCTAAGACCCGTTTCAAACGTTGGACTTTTCATGCGCCGAACCTAATTATATCAAAAGAATCCGCCTAATAACCTAATGAGATCAAAAGACGCCGCCTAATAACCTAATTAGATCAAACGACGACGCCTAATAACCTAATTAGATCAAACGACGACGCCTAATTGTCAAAACTACTCTTAAATTCGAGATTAAATAAAGTTTATGTATATATGTATGTATGTAAAAAAAGTCGCGTAATAACCTAATTATATCAAAAGAATCCGCCTAATAACCTAATTATATCGAAAGAAGCCGCCTAATGACCTAATGAGATCAAAAGACGGCGCCTAATAACCTAATGAGATCAAAAGACGCCGCCTAATAACCTAATTAGATCAAAAGACGCCGCCTAATAACCTAATTAGATCAAACGACGACGCCTAATTGTCAAAGCTACTCTTAAATTCGAGATTAAATAAAGTTTATGTATATATGTATGTATGTAAAAAAAGTCGCGTAATAACCTAATTAAATCAAAAGAAGCCGCCTAATGACCTAATAAGATCAAAAGAAGCCGCCTAATGGCCTAATGCGATAAAAAACACGTCTAATGACCTAATGAGATCAAAAGAAACCGCCTAATAACCCAATGAGATCAAAAGAAGCCGCCTAATATCTTTATCAGATCAAAAGAAGCCGCGTAATAACCTAATCAGATCAAAGGAAGCCGCCTAATAACTAGCCTGATTTTCACACGGTACGAGGTCGTCCGCTCACTTCCTCCCCCTCCCCGTCTGATGGACTTCATAGACTTTCATGTTCCTGACGTCATAAATTCAACCAATCAGAGCGAACTTTACACTTTTGGCAAAGTCTGGAATTTAAGGAATGTGCTCGCATATTTTTCTAAATGGCGTTGGGGAAGAACTTGAGCGACCTTGAGTAGTGTGTCGACCGAAGTTGTAAAGTTTTCAGGATTTCGAAATTATATCCAAAGCAGAAGAAAGCATTGGAATCGTTCATTCATCGAAACGAAGTGTTTGTGAATCTACGTACGGGCTTTGGTAAATCACTAATCTTCCTCCGCTTACAAATCTCATGCATTCGATCTGAAACATTCTCCTAGGTTTTTGGCTTTTAGAAGACCAAATCTTTCGTAGAATATTATGATTTTTCTGCAGGAGTGAACACACATACTAAGTATGTTATGGAAAAAGTTTCATGGCACTTGGGTGAATACTTTTGTTTTTGAGAATTATGAACACGCTTCCGTAAGTTCATGTACGGCAATGCCAATGGCATCTAAACTTTGCACAAAATATCCGGTTAAAACAATCTCTGATACCAAAAAAACTACACTAGGACAACTTTAGGGTCTCGTGTGACTAATCGGCATACATATCAAGCTTCAAAAGTTTTAAAAATAAAAGTAAAAGCGTAAAAGTTCCAAGATCACAGTCATAAACTTTACGGCATCACTCACAGGAATCGAGTCTGATATTTCTTGTATGCATTCTCATACACGGTCCTGCAAATACTGCACGCAAACTTCCGTTTAAAAAGTTCCTGCTCTCCAAAGAACCACAGCAGCTCAAACAGGATACCATTCTGAGAAATCGACAGAAGTTTGAAGCTGTAGAATGTTTTTTTTCCAGTGCATGAAAGCTGATAGATCCAACTAGTTAAAGGCCGCCACTGCACGACTGCACGACTATATACCTCTCCTCTTGGGGATATTGTCAGGCATCATGGTATGCTTTTTCATTTTTATGCTGATGATATGCAAATTTATTTGTCCTTCGAGTCAACATCAGATATACAGAAGGACGCCGCTGTAAGTAACATCCAGGCATGCATTAGTGATATAAACAGGTGGATGTTAATCAACAAACTAAAGCTTAATAATGATAAGACGTCCACGCCCAGACTTAGATTTCCTGTTAGTTGGAAATGAGCGTGTCACACCATCAGCTCATGCTCGAAATCTGGGCATTATATTTGATAACTCTATGTCATTAGAACGTCAGGTTTCTGCTATTTGTAAGGGTGCTTTTTTCCATATTAGAAATATTGCTAGAATTAAGAAGTACTTATCGGAAGGTAGTATAAAAATCCTAGTTCATGCTTTTGTTACTTGTAAGCTAGACACTGGAAACTCGCTCCTAAGTGGACTTCCGGTTTACTTAATTAAGAAACTGCAGTCAGTTCAAAATTGCGCCGCTCGCCTCATTGTCGGTGGTGGAAAGTATGATTATATTTCACCTGTTCTTCAGCGTCTCCACTGGCTACCCGTAGAAAAACGAATAACTTATAAGATATTACTTCTTACATATAAAGCTCTAAATAATCTGGCTCCTACCTACATTCGTAATATGGTAGAGTACTATACTCCTCCTCGTAATCTTAGGTCTGCCAATAAGTTCCTTCTGAAGGTTCCTACAGTCAATTTAAAGAGCTATGGAGAAAGGGCTTTTTCTGTTATTGCGCCAAAACTGTGGAATTTGTTGCCACTTACTATTAAGTTATGCCCCTCGGTGGGAGTCTTCAAAGCTAAGTTAAAAGCATATTTATTTAAGGAAAGTTTTTATTAGTTTAGTTATTGCTTAAATCGTAAGATTTTATAGTTCTCGTAAATCAACTTGCCTGTTTTCCAGCTATGTAAAGCGCCTTTGGACGTTTAGGATTAAGGCGCTATATAAATGTAGAATTATTATTATTATTTACCGACTTAACGCTTCAATTCTTACGCGTGTTCGTATGGGCTTATTGTAGAAACAAAGGTTGATGACGTCAGGAACATGAAAGTCCATGAAGTCCATCAGACGGGGAGGGGGAGGGGGAGGAAGTGAGCGGACGACCTCGTACCGTCTGAAAATCAGGCTACCTAATAACCTAATCAGATCAAAAGAAGCCGCCTAATAACCTAATCAGATCAAAATGAGCCGCCTCATAACCTAATGGGGTCAAAAGAAGCCGCCTAATTATCTTTTATTTCAATTGCGTTCGGCGCATGAAAAGTTCGACGTCTGAATCGGGTCTTTCAGGAAGACTTAATCGAACTCTAGTAACTGATTTTCTAAAGCTCCTCATGACCAAGATGGTATTTTTTCATCTGATAAGATTTTAACGCATGTGCCAGTACGTGTGCAGTAAAATCATACTAATGACGAAGGTTTCCGTACGTCACGAGAGAGTGACCCAGTGGGTTGGTATAACTCTGTGGTACGTCACGAGAGAGTGACCCAGTGGGTTGGTATAACTCTGTGGTACGTCACGAGAGAGTGACCCAGTGGGTTGGTATAACTCTGTGGTCCGTCATTAAGAGAATGACCCAGTGGGTTGGTATAACTCTGTGGTACGTCATGAGAGAGTGACCCAGTGAGTTGGTTATAACTCTGGTACGTCATGAGAGAGAGTGACCCAGTGGGTTGGTATAACTCTGTGGTACGTCATGAGAGAGTGACCCAGCGAGTTGGTATAACTCTGTGTTACGTCATGAGAGAGAGTGACCCAGTGGGTTGGTATAACTCTGTGGTACGTCATGAGAGAGTGACCCAGTGAGTTGGTATAACTCTGTGGTACGTCATGAGAGAGAGTGACCCAGTGGGTTGGTATAACTCTGTGGTACGTCATGTAAGAGAGTGACCCAGTGGGTTGGTATAACTCTGTGGTACGTCATGTGAGAGAGTGACCTAGTATAACTGTATAGGTTGACACCCAATTCGCGTACGTCATGTGAGAGAGTGACCTAGTGGGTTGGTATAACTCTGTATAGGTTGAAACCCAATTCGCGCTACTCGTAATATCGCCTCGCCTTCTGGATTTCGCGTGCTGTAACCTTATTCGGTGTAAGTCCTGTAGATAAGCTTCGTTTGGTTCTTATGGCATACACAAAACAATACACGTCAAAATTTTACTTACGTTTAAGCGTTTACTTAGCTTTTCTATATTGGCTGTGAAAATGTTTTGTAATCAGTCAGCGAATCAAATGCCAGAGTAAAACCAATCGTGGTTTTGGTTTTGGTCACGCCATCAATCCACGATTGCGTTTACTTTTCCTCCTGATTGGTTGCTTTCTCGTGACAGTGAAACCAATCGGTATTCACTTTAGTTCGTGATTGGTTCGTTGTAATTGCTTTGGTTTTGGTTTTACTACAGTCAATTGAAACCTGCTCTATTCTCTTTGTTTTATAATAGTTGCCTCGTGCTTTGTGTACGTTAATACATTGTGCGTAATGCATTGTACATTCCGAGAACGGATTCAACATAAGTAAACATTGAGATAAGTTGACTCCATCTGCTTGTCAATCAACTGAATGCTTACCCGCACGCGCGGACAACACTAAACAGACACACTGATCATAATGTCTTCCATGCAGTATAGAAATGCACACATGAGACAACCAAATTGGTGACAGATATAACAATAGTGTAACTGGTCTCATTAAGCAATTAGAATAGGTTGAGCTTAGTGGTGTTTTATAAAGTTCTAAATAAGGAAATATAGCTGTCCCACTTACGAATGATCTACTAAGACCTGAAAAAATTACCAGGTATCAGCATTCTCAAGCCTTTCATTCAGATGACTACGGCCCAAATTACTATATCGACAGCTTTTTCCCCAGAACTTACGGGACTGGAACTCACTTCCACCAGCTGTAGTCGAAGCATGTAATGTAGATAGTTTTAAGGTGTTTGCATTTCAACATTTTAATAAAATTGGATGTTAATCTTAGATGCTTAATTTTGAGATATATTTATTGCCAAATGGTATCTCGTATTGATGCCTCCTTTAGTATATTATATGAATTCTACGCGATGCTGTAAGGCCTTGTAGAAAATAAATATAGACGTATAGACGTAGGCACGAGACAACCTTTAGTGAAATCGCTGTATATCTGTGCCTAACTGTTGTAATATAACTGTTACAGATTTATGTACTCGGGAGATGGTGTGTTGCCTTCATCAGTGGATGCCACGCTCAAGAACATTATCGACGATAAGAAGTCAACCGTCATATTTAACATCACTGATAATGATCAGGACTACCACATGGTACCCACGGGAGAGTAAGTACCCAGTGGCACCGCGAGACTGGTACCGCAAGACCACCAGAATTCTCACTATAGCAGATCAGGTACCAGAGGAGTGCTAACAGATCAGAGGAGCGCTAACAGATCAGGGAGCGCTAGCAGATCAGAGGAGCGCTAGCAGATCAGAGGAGCGCTAACAGATCAGTGGAGCGCTAGCAGATCAGAGGAGCGCTAACAGATCAGTGGAGCGCTAGCAGATCAGAGGAGCGCTAACAGATCAGTGGAGCGCTAACAGATCAGTGGAGCGCTAACAGATCAGTGGAGCGCTAGCAGATCAGAGGAGCGCTAGCAGATCAGAGGAGCGCTAGCAGATCAGAGGAGCGCTAGCAGATCAGAGGAACGCTAGCAGATCTGAGGAGTGCTAGCAGATCTGGGGAGTGCTAGCAGATCAGAATAGGGCTAGCAGATTAGAGGTGTGCTAGCTGATCAGAGGAGTGCTAGCTGATCAGAGGAGTGCCGAGAAAGAGCTAAGAAATGTAAATTGTTATGCCTCACGGGATGTCTTTGCTTCTTGTCTGAAGATCGGTTGGAGTTTGTTAGCGGAGGGTGTTCTCGTATTTAATTTATTTCGTTTACGAAGTCTCCTTGTCTTTCTTATTACATGCTTATTCAGTTATCTTTATATTAGTTGTCAGTAATCCTAGTAACTTCTCATTTTACTTTAGGTATGAGATAACACTTATTCATGACTCGTTCGGTAACAAGACAGAATACAAAGCAAAGGTACTACAGGATTAAATGTATTTTAACTTAGTTACAGTTAACCAACCAATTTCGGACTTCGGTAATCTATGTTGTTCAAATTTTCATTCTAAAGGAAACTTAAAATCTGAAAAAAGATTTCACCGTACGGTAACGTGTTGCACGAATCGATCGTGAAATCGAAAAATGAAATGAAAAAGGAGAAACTGGATTTGGCAGATCAATCTGAACAATCCACCTTCAGAGGACGAATTGTTGGGATAACAATCTAAGATCGGATTCCTGATAAATGGAACAGAAATATATTTTTCGGTCAAAAAATCCAGATGTAGTTTGGTTATATAGGAATACTACCTTGCCAGCCGAGGGTCGTTCATGTTGCTCATACCACGTGGCATATGTTTCTATTTCGTTAGAGTATCAAGAAGCTCAAGTTCGCTAACTTTGGTGCATTCACCGTCGTTATTCATCCAGTGAAGGGAACGTCGAGCAAAAGAGAGGTAATGAGCTATGGTTCGTTGCTTATCTAACAGCTATCAGTCTAGTTGATATCATCATACATACGAGTTATCTATGTACTGTTTTATCTTTAACTATAATGTAGCATAATCGGCAAACGAATGTAAAATGTGTTAATTTTCTATTTTTCTTTCTCTTAATTTCATTGGTTGATACTCATAAATTCAATAGTAAGAAGATTAGCTCGTATAATCAACGACTTTTACCTAACCGGAGAGTACACGATACATTTATCTTAATTCATAATTATTTAAGTTCGTTATTTACAAGAAGTTCAAGTGGTCATTGGCCACTTATAATTCCCAGGGTGCGGTTCCATTCAATTCCTGCGGATATATTAGCATGTTTTGTTATCTTAAATTCAAAGTAGAAGTAAGTGAATCCAAGAGATCATAACTAAGCTAAAAGAGGGACTCTCGTTGTGTGTGGCGTAAATGTGGAATAAAATCCATATTTAGTAACCGGAAGCAGTTGAAGCAAAGTGGGCGTGCGCGCGACAACTAATAAAATGGCGCGAAAATATTGGCCGTCAAAATGCAAAAGCCGGCAAAATATTTTCGCGCCATATTTTTAGTTCTCGCGCGAACACTTTGCTTCAACTACTTCCGGTTACTAAAAATATATTTTATTCGACATTATCTCTTTGTGACTCGTATTGTTTATTATACTGCTTCTTTTTGTTTGTACAGTTTGACGTTTCTTTCTACGAGGACGTGCCAGGCACTATTGTGTCTCGACTATGGCAGGTTCCACAGTATGCGGTGATCACCGCAGGGGAAGTCATGTTCTCAGTCACTGGACTCGGCTTTGCCTACTCACAGGTATGATACTCTACCGTTTCTGTGTCACCCACTCTGGAGGATGTCAGTCCACCATCCATCAACTGCGCGCGTCGTGTTTTGAATCCTGATAAAACTCTACTGCTCGTTTATTAAACAGTACCTGACGATTGTCACACGTTCCGTGAACTACCAAATTTTACCACAATAATACTAATAATGTGGTCGTAATGAGAATTACCAAGATATATTGGGTGGGATTTTTCATAAGCGATCACATAGTTACAGACGTTCAAACACAGATACATACATAGGTTTCATTTATAGTCGGAACTGTACCTACGATAAGCTAACATCTCCGAGGAAAAAATATTGACAGATAACAAGCTAAGTAAGTAAATAAGGTTATTGTATTGTGAGGTTTTGTTTGCTCTGCACGACAAGCATGCGTTCATACGAGATGGCCGCCGTCTTAGAACTGCCCACGAGAGGCAAATACCAGAACGAGGCTAACTTGAGATCGAGGTTGATATACAACAGCTCCACCCTCTAAATCATGTCAGTCCTCTGCAAAGTCCTCAAGCTAAACAAACGTATCAATCAGAAAGTCTATAACAATAGATAGTGTCACAAATCCAAACCAACATGATCGAGCCTTGATTATGCAGCTTGAGCGACGCAGCTCCAAAGAGCTCCCTGCAGATGACCCCTGGCCGGTGCTAGGAGGACTTGATTGCGCCACTTCTGGTACGAAGGAGGAGACAACAGTCTTCGGGGGACCAGTACTTTCAAGGTTTGGAGCAATGGATAACTCGCTAAACACTGTATTTGGTGGTCAATGGTGCTCTTGGCAGTGATAGGTAGTTTGAAGTGCCTCTAACGCTTATGTTTTATCATCAATATCGATTCTACGTCAAGTGAAAAATATTTATTGATTTGAGTGTTGCGTATACGAAATATAGAGGTTTATATCTCCAATATGCTAATGACGTGACGTCTACCCAGGAGTTTACTTCATTTCTTTCTCCTTGTGAATGAAACTTTTCTCTGGTTTAGTTACAATATTTAACAAACTCACTGATACAAACGATAATTATAACATGGATATTTATAAAATGTTATTTATCTTTACCAGCTTGTTTTTGTATATTAATGAATCCTGGGTGACGTCACATTCATTAGCACATTGGAGATATAAACCTCTATATCTCGTATACGCAACACTCAAATCTAAAAATATTCTACTAGTCAACTAGTCACTTGATGTAGATTCGATATATATATATATTTTAATAAGCTAGAGGCACTTTAACTTCTAGCCAATTGCTGTGCGAGTCCACTATACTATGAGGTACATATGATCCAGAAATGATCTCCCATGATCCACGTGAATACACACCAATGGTTTGGTTGGCCTTTCCCACGGATGCAGTGGAACCTCTGGCGGAGATGGGCGGTTGGTCTAACAGGTGGTACATGACTTTACCATTTGTTCAATATCGTGATCCACCTTGGCCACCAGACAAAGAGCGAGACAGGCCCTTCATTTTGCAGATTCCTGGAAGCCATTATGTAGTTCTTCCAACACTTGCTGCCGACCGTTTGTAGGCACAACCACCCTTGCACTCCAAATTCCTACCCCATCCTCTAGTGTCAACTCTACCTTCCTTGATGAAAAGGGATTAATGGGAACTTCCACAGAATCTTCTGGCCATCCACGAGCAGTGTTCTCGTAAACCTTGGCTATGATTGAGTCAGACCTTGTCCATGCCCCAAGTTGTATAGGTGATACAGGCCTCGGATTCAGTTCCAGAAATAGCACTATTTCTTCCTGTTGATCCTGTATGTGGCACTATTAGCAGGGGCAAGCATGACAGGCTGTATAGCATTGCATGGTCTCTTGTGGACTTAAAGCAGATTTTATAGTCATGGACAGACAGCATGAGCGCCCACCTTTAAATTCGCGACGCGGCCAGTGGGACCTATGGCTTGCGTTTAGTACACAGTTGGAAGAGGCTTTGGAGTAGGTAACTTCGGAATTTCCTGATGAGGCGAAAGATAATCACCAGTCCTTCCTTGCAGCTGATGGCATGGTACGGGATTCGTAGGCTATCGGATGTTCTGAGCTATCCGGCAATTTATGGGCTTAGACAGAACCTACGTTACTTGGATCATAGTGCATTAAAGGGGCCGTCTCACCCACAGTGCTTAGCGCGCTCACATAGCATAGCGGCCATTTTCGATGCCATCGAAATCCAGAGTTTTATGGTAGTGGTTTTAATCTTTTCTTCATCTCTGCCATCCTTCCAGCTGTCGTCAAAAAAATCATACTAGGTTGAACCTTTTTTATTGCTCTTCCTATTGAGCCTCTTATTTTAGTGTTTTAAATTATTTGGTCATGCAATTTTAGTTTTATTTCAGGTGGCCGGTTAAGTTCTCTGATGGATGCCAGTCTCGTTCGTCCTCGGCGAAAGGAAACAATTGTCCGTTTGTGTCCACGATTTCCACCTACAACATGGAGAAGCTATTCTGACCATTATCTTTATATGTAAAGATATATTAGCGCTTAGTTCGAGTATCTACTATCTTTGAGCCGACACCGTGAAGAATCATTTTCAGGGCTTTGGCAACAGGTCTCTCTCTGATTTGGAAGGGCTTTCACACAGTGATTTCGCCGAGATTTTCGGATTCACCGGGATCGATCAAAGTTTATACTAGCACGAAATTTGACACCAGAGCCGCCGTGATAATAATTTCACATTGAAACGAGCTGTAATTCGTTCACTGTTCTCTCTTGAACTGGTTCTCTGCTACTGCCACCAACGAGATTGCCTGCTAGCAGATCTCTTTCTCTGTCTGCAAGTAAAAATAAAACCGAGGAGAGAATTACCCCAGAGTCGAAACCTCTCGCTTCCATAATTATTAGTGTTACCCGGAGAGAGTGTTCTCTGTTTATAGCAGCGACGGGTGAGCAGTAAATGTTATAGTACAGCCAAGTACTGCTGTATAACACTTTGTTGACTTCACATTCAACTTGTAAGGTACTATTAGTTTCATCAAGGTCATCCATGGTCAAATTAAAATTATCATGTCACCAACATAAAGAATACGCTTAGTTCATGAAGTTCCCGCCGTGAACAAGGGGTCAAAGTCCTGGATATAAACAATAACAAAAGCACGCTAAGCACTGTGGGTGAGACGGCCCCTTTAAGACTTGAGATAACAATTAAAGAAGTTCCTTGGATGCCTTGATTCCGTCTTCATCCAGCCCCATCGTATAACTGATGGAAAGGCGCCAAACACAGACGCATTCTTCAGGAATTTCCCACAGTATGATAGGAGACCCATGTTCGAGTTTAACTCAGACACGTTGAGTGTGGCGGGTACATCCATGACTGCTTTAACTAGTTCGTGAGTTGGTCAAATAAAGGCCCCTTTGTTCATGATGTCACCTAACTACACTACTGAAAGTTGCTTGAAGGAGCATTTATCCTTTCGGAGGCGCAGGCCAGCATCTTCAAATTGTCCAAGGACTTCACTAAGTGTGTTCAGGTGTTCCTCGTCATTTGGACCAGTTCGCAACATAAATATATATCAATATACGCAACCGCTCTTGGCATGTCTCTGAGAAGCTGCTCCATGGTTTTCTGAAATATCGCTAGAGCCGAAGCCACTCCGAACGGGAGGCGGCTGTATTGATACAACCTACGGTTACGGTTCAATTCCAGCTGATTGTAAGCCTATTGTGACACTATGCCCTTTCATTCGACAGAAGTGGCATTCGGCATCCTTAAAGCGGCAAACATCTGGACTGTGATCGACACGGCCACAACGGTAACACACTTTGGCTGATGCGCGTAGCTGGTGAACAGACAGGGATGTAGCTAAACATTAAGAAGGTGTACGCACAGATGACAAAGATATAAAGACCAAGCAGCCTGTGGGAGTGGTCTGGGGGCAAAGTGTAATGAAGTAGTCAAGATTAAGTGTACACACAGAGGACAAACCCACAGAGACAAAGCAGCATGTGGGAGTGGTCAGGGGACAAAGTGTAATAAAGTAGTCAGTATTAAGAAAGTGTACGCATGTGCGTATGTGTGGCGTATAGTGATCTGTGTCCCTGACTGGTTCTCTTTGCCCTAAATAATTGGTCTTAAGTAGGGATCGCACATCCGGGGTAGTCCTTGTAGCCGCCGCCTCTGCCCATGCAATTTTGTAAGATCGCTCAAAGGTGAGTTCTGCAGCTGGTTTCCCAAATAATGTGTGTTTAATTTCTTCATTATTGATGTCAGTAACCAGTCTGTCTCCTTGCTAAGGTATAGCCCCAGAGTTGCAAGTTTTGGAGAGTGGTCTCTGAAACATGGTTGGCTACCGATTCTCTTTCCTAGGCCTGTCTATTCCTTATGTTGAACTTAAAGCTGTCAACAATTTCTGAGGGTGCCGGGTAGCCTCCTCCGCAGGCAACTCCTAATTAAAATCGAAAAAATCGAGAAAAAAGATGTGAAACCGGGCTTCCTGTGGTATACGAGAGTTGCCTGCGGAGGCGGCTAGGTGCCGGGTTGAAATGGTTTTCCAACAACGTAACTATCTCGTATGACTTGCCGCTCCGTTCAGCTGGACTTATCAAATCACAAAGAAGATTAAATATGCATTCTAATGTAACAATTACAATACTTAACTTAGAACTAGCCATATAGTTTAACCATTGTTGTATATTAGCCTCGATCTCATGTTAGCCTCGTTCTGGTTTTGGCCTCGTGACTGTCGTGTATGACTGTCGCATGACTGTCGTGTAGAGCAAATAAAACCTCAGGATATCGACACACAGATACAGCTATTTCAATTAATGTTGTCTGGGAGATAGGGAATAGGGTATTAGGGAATATGACATTGGGGAATATTGCATTTTTTAAATGTCGGACGGCTGTTCACAGACTAAAAATGGAAACGTTTACAGACGTTTGTATGGAAATTTTGCAAGTTTGTACCCCCCAGTCGAAACTTCCACACAAACGCCTGTAAAATTTCCCGAAATTTTCCGCGTTTGCCGGCCTGTATCTTTGCTCCTATTCAAGATATAACTCTCAAATTTGGGATTTTGACTAACTTCGAGGTGCTCTTTTCAGCACTATCGACGGTTTTGCTGTTATACGTATATATCAAAAGTTAAAAAAAAAAAAACGTTGAAGGGTCTATTGGACGCCATTTATGCCATGGGTCTAGAAGTGTGAGCGGAAACGCAAATCAGCTCGATATCTACCACTTTACGAGAGGATAAACTGATGAATACAATATTGACATTAACAAAGTTGTTTGCCTGTTGGATTCTGTGGTATTTATATGTATGTGACGTTTTCTTATTTGTATCCAGGCACCCGCGTCCATGAAGTCAGTACTCCAGTCGTTCTGGCTACTCACCGTGGCGTTTGGTGATCTGATTGTTGTTATCCTGTCTACAGCCAAACCTGTGTCTGGCGTGGTACGTTAAAACATTTAGCAGTCGCTATTTATCAATGCCTTCCGGTTAGCTCAGTGGTTAAGCGCCGGTCTGTTGTGCGGGAGGCCGACGGTTAAATCCCGTCCGGACCAACACTCAGGGTCTTAAAATAACTGAGTAGAAGGTGCTGCCTTTGTGAAACAATTTTGTTCACGAATGGTTAGACCTTCACGTCTTAACGGATAAGGACGTTAAATCGTAGGCCCATCAGTGGATGAAGAGCCACCTCGTGGATATGCCACTGATTAATCCCATTATTATTATTATAAAGGCGCCTATGCAACCGTGATGTATTTTCTGTGCTAACTACTGGATAAGTACTGGTTATTTCATGGTATTCTATGGAATACGGGCGGATATGTCACGAGAAATTCGTATTTTTTGGTATAAAACGAGCCTTTAGCCGAGTTGGATTCCAAAGTGATATGAATTTCGAGTGAAATTTCCGCCAGCATCCATTAGAAAACCATGAAATAACCATATTATTCTATAAAGAACACATTTACGGGAAGATTTATCACGAAACAAAGTAACTTTCCAGACGATGAATGTTCAGGAAGATAGACTGCGAAATTTCTCCAGAAACAAAAGTTTGGAGTGGCGAACGCGTCTGCAGACTAATTATGTATTCAAAGTCTTGAATTGTTATTGGCTGATAAAGAAATGGCGCGAAATTTCCTGCTTTTCTATTGGCCCGATCTAACCATGAAATATCGCTCGATCTGTATTTCATTGAAAAACCATGAAATACCGCCCTGTATTTCAAAGTAAATCTGAGCTCTGATTGGCTGAAACAGAAGATTTATCAGGATATATAGGAAAATTAGGCGGTTGACCCAAGCACTAGGGCTATCTTCATTGTATTGTAATCCCTCAAGGGTGTTTTGCATATCGACAACAATGCTGCTGGTCCTAGCACTAGGGTCAACCTCCCGGCTTCATGTAAGCAAGCTCTAAGAATGGAGACAAATTGTATTTTTCTTTAGCCGGTTGACTGGCTTAGGCGCCAAGGCGACCAATAGCCCACTTCCGCGATATGCTTTACTTGTCACGCACAAAGGTTTCAGTACGAGGCCTCGTGCTAAATTAAATTTATTCTTTTCACAGAGAAAAGAATAAATTTAATTTAGCACGGAGCCTCGTATTGAAACCTTTGTGCGTGACAAGTAAAGCATATCGCAGAAGTGGGCTATTAGAATCATGCTGTGTTGCGTGACGACGGGTCGCGTAAATTACTTCCTAGCCGTGGTCGAGTGGCCTGGAAGATCTTGGTCAGTTGTCAGTTGCCCAATGTAACACCTGTTGTTTGTGTTCCCAGGAGCGAGAGATGTTCCTGTACGGTGGCCTTATGGGTGTGATCATGGTCGTGTTTGCTATCATGTCGTATTTCTATACATACGTCACGCCAGAGGACATTGCCGCGTCTGAGGGCAATGATGAGAGCAGGAAGCTAGGAGTGGTGAATGGCATCGCTATGGAAGAAAGGGATGAAAACACCAAAGTGTAAAGATACTAAAGCCTTGCCTTGGACCAAATGCGGCAAAACAAACCAAGAACTAGCCATCGTAGTTTGTATAGGGACTTCTGTTCTTGCAGAATCTCGGCAGCGGGTACTAAATTTGATTTACTTTACAGAACAAAACGTTGGTTAACTTTGAAAAAGGGCTGCTATTAAAGGAGCAGTGTCACAATTCTGATTGGTTGTTATAGACAATGGAAACATCACGCTATGTCACGCGCCGCTGCAAATTTCCCTTTCGATTGAAATAAATAAAATGCTGCTCTATAAAAATATAACATCAAACCTAACCATATAATACTGAATTATAGTTTTAAAGCAATTTCTGCTCGAGATATCGTGCAAATACGCCGATGCAAGCAGATTACTCAAGGACTTCTACTTCTGTCACATCTTTTGATTTCTTGTCCGCCTGACACATCAGTTTCAAAACTTTGGGCATGAATACTAATCGTGACACTGCTCCTTTAAATGACAGCACAGTAAACTAGACATCATTTTCAGTGGCTGCATGGAATGTGTATCTCCATCATACCAGAGACTGAGACAGATAACTTGGTCACGTGACTATTTTTGTTGCTTATTATATTATTATTATATAGTAATTTTGTCAGCTATGATTGGTCAATTTTGCGGTCCATACTAATTTTCCGCCCACTTCCGGTCTCAAAGAAAATGAAGAAGCCATATCATAAACAACTTATTAACCTCGTTTTCTCGGTCCGTACCGCAACTTATGGACCCTCGTTTCGCGCTTAGACAATAAAAAAGGAAAAAAACCTCGGTCCATAACTTCCAGTTCGGACCGAGCAAACAAGGTTTTCTTTATATTATGTAAAAAATGTTTTTTTTTTTCACCCCGCACCCCACGTACTTGGTCACCGTTTCTTTACGTCATTTCATTACTTTGAAACAATTAAAACCAAGTTCACTGACTCGTCTTGCCTGAAGATGGTTACGGCTCTGCATTATACGCTGCCGACTCGCTAGACTGACTAAACGACTGGCGGTTTTATTTTTTGTGACAATCGAGCAGTGCTCGTGTTAATGAATTAACTTCTAAGCTCAAATAGAACAGTGTACTTCATAGTTCTTGACCGCCATTTTGAAAGTTAACTAAACCTTTGGTGTCATCGAGGCTGGAGTTGAGACAGCTAAGTTAGAGGCTTGTATCTAGTTGGCATGATAATAAAAATCTATCCATATTCATAGCAAGAGGGTTTGTATCAGTGCAGGGTCAACTCCATCCTCCATGGCTTGTATCTAGTTAGCATGATAATCAAAATCTATCCTTTTTCATAACAAGATGGTTTGTATCAGTGCAGGGTCAACTCCAGCCTCCCTGCGAGGCTGGAGTTTGGCTACCTTTCTTGAACTTAATTAATTAATTTATTAATTAACTATGAATTGGATTATTCCAATTTAATTAGAGCCGGGTTATTCCATGATTTATTTCTGGGTCTAATAATTATAATTGAACGAGCGGTTACCAATACCTGATTCATGTTTTTTTAAATATGTACCTAGCTAGTGTAGCTTTCACGTTCCACGTACTCATCTATCTATCTACCACAATGTATTATCGAGGAAGATATGAGTGATCGGACGCACTTTTCGCCTGATTTATTGCTTGCAAGAACTGTGACATATATACTTACGGTTGGTTGGGTTGAGGGTTAGTAGATGGGTTGCAGTCAATCCCCAGAGATTCAAATGACAAAGGACATGGCGGCCATGTTGGTGTACCTAACAAACGAAGCTAACGAAGAATCTATTGTTAAAGGTACACCAACATGGCCGCCGTGACGTCATGTGCAACCCAGCTATATGAAAGCATTTTAGACTACTTGTTAAATGGCATTACAGTGCGTCTACTGAAACTGGAACAACGAGAACTAAACACGTTGCAAAACGAAAATAAAGCGTTCCAAAATATAAATCCTAGTATATCCATCGATTTTCTTCTTTTAAGGTTACTGGATACCTTCAAAACGAAAAAGATGGGGAAATGTTTTTTCGCACAGAAATGTAGGTTTCATATACTAAAAACTCCGTTAAAAAAAAAAAATATTGACGGAGAAATACCAAAAGGAAGTTTTTAACCGGAAGTAAAAGGTTCTGTTTGATTGACAGCAGATCACCAATGTTTACGTTTATTGAGAAAAGTTTTTCCACACGCGATTCCGTAATTCCATCGGTTGTTGGCCTTATGTCTTCCAAAAAGCAAGCAGGATGCCCTTAGCTTGGAAAACAAAGAAAAATTAAAAGCAAAACAAGCCAAACAACGCATACGACTTTAAACCCAATAGAAATCCTCGCAAAACCCGACAAGGGTTCGTATTTTCACTTTCAAACGGAGTGCCGAGTGATCCACATCTAAACATAAAGAAGTATCACGATTCACTGATCACTTTGTTTACTTTTGAGACGCCAATATAACGAGTGTAGGTTTTTGTCGAGGGTCGAGGGTCGAGTGTAAAAAGTCGAGGGTCGAGTGTAAAAAGTCGAGGGTCGAGGGTCCAAAAATATTGCTTAAATCTATCTATACACTGCTCTCTTCGCAAGAAAGTCGAGAAACTATCCTGGTTAACTAATCTCAAGTCATCCAAACAGCCAGAAAGACTGAGCTACCGAATTCCAGAG